>CM035207.1:16020711-16044050 GCA_020233015.1 Callinectes sapidus | reverse complement strand
TTGGACGAGCAACTTGACTGCCCATGAGCTCACTCTAAAGAGGACAAAAATGGTCCAAAATAAAGCTTCAACTCATACATGGAAACACAGGAGGGTGATGAATTTGCATCCCACTTCTGCAAACAGTACTGGTTATATATTTACTTATCCATCAGAAATTAAATGAAGAAGAGGTATGTTAATTGTAGTCATTGCGCCTCCATCTATGGAGATATACATTCCTGAGAGATATGAAACAGCTTTGAAATAGTACACATTGTTTTCCTTCCTATTTTATGACCATGTATTTTTGACAATATTTTAACATTGTCAAAAATACTTATCTCTCCACAAGTTTTGGTAATAGAGAATTTGAAGAAATGTTTTTAGGGAAAGTAATGTTTGTTTTATTCAAATTGTTACACTACTACAAAATATCCATAAAGTCTTCGGAGTCTTCTCGACTACCTATTTCACCAAGTCATTTTTGTAGGATTATCTGATTTTGTTCTCTATATTCTTAGAGATGGCAGCCTTGATTTCATATGCAACATGAATAATTCTTCTGTGCAACAACATATTCCAGATAGAAATGAATACCTGAACTAATTCAAACAAAGATTCATGGCACAGGAATTATTTTAAATTAATTAACACAGTTATCAAAACATTGTGAGCTAACAAATAAGTAATGCAAAAAAAAAGTATAACAGAAATAGGTTACAAAATTTGTGTGAAAATATATAGAGTTTGTCATTCATTCTCTTAATTCAAAAACTTTCCTTTTTACATATCTAAAGAAAGGCAGTTCATATATTATGCATACTTGACATCTGAATTTCTACTAATCATTAAGATCTATTAATTGTATGAAAGCCATTGCAAAACATACTTAGTTAATATCTTGCTTCTCATGACTGAGATATCTCGTATAACATTTTGATTTTTAGTAACTTATTTAATGCAACACAAATCTACTGATGCAAAAAATACTGCATGACAGAACTTAAAGCTGAATTGGGTGTGAAGAAGACACCTTGCTCATTCTCTAAGTCAAGATTAAGTTTTAGAAAGAAAAATAATACATCAAAAATACATCACCATACTGTTTTTCTGAGTTCATTTAAATATATTTGTATGTTAACTGATACTTTGCAACTGTGTTTTCCCAGTAATTGAGCACAAGTAGGTGGTCATTGCGTGCCAAATATATTCCTGAGGGTCGGCGGAGAGGGTAATCTACATTTATGATGCATATGAATCCCTTGCAGTCATCAAACACCTGTAAAAAGAAATTTAATAAAAGGTCTCTCCTCACTTTGAACAAATAGACTCCTGAAAAACATGTGTCTGCATAAATGTTTTACAGATTAAACCCCAGGATAGATCTTTACAACTGGATAAAACCTAAAGTAGAAAGTGATCTGTAAGATGTGTTGAATAATATTAACCCCTAAAACTCGGGAGGGTTGTGAGTTTTCGCTCACTGTAATTCAGGGGTTTTAGCGAGAAACGTGCAAAATAGCCTGTATTCACACGCTGATTATACATAGAAATTCAATAAACAAGTGATAAAAAAGGTGCTTCCATCTCTCGCAACTCTTCCTTTTTGCAATGCAAAAAACCAGAAGTCTTTAGGTACTATGGTTACCATAATATCACAGGTTGAATAAAGTGGTGTCATGCGCGTTTCTGGCCTTGCGTCCGAACACCACCCCAACGGCTGTGGCTTCGTTCGGCATTAGAAAAACCAGTATCCACACTCTCTATTATGGTGGAGACGGTTAACACCAATGCCCTTTCAATACCACTCTCATTCAATTGTCTCCTATAAACAGCGCGAGGTGTGGATGTAAGATGCAACAGGCAGAAGCAGGGAATCAGACACCGCGGAATCACTATCACTCTTCCCATAGGATTTGTTTACTCCTAATGAGGGTTGCCAGCCCACAAGCAAAGAAAACGGGGAAAAAATAGCCAAATAAAACCCAAACACGCTAACTTGGTATTTACCATACCCGGAGTTTTGTGTGTGAAACAGTAATGTACCATACCCGGAGTTTTAGGGGTTATTCTACATTTAATCCATTCACAGCCAACTAATGATAATTTTAATGACCTTTCCCTATGCCTATGTTTGTATCATTGTATACAAAAAGTTCAGCAAAAAAAGATGGGCCACATTATATGAGATGGAGATATCAATTCCTATTACTAGATAGTGACAAAACAAAAATGCAACAACCTAACTCACCTGGATCCGATGATTTCGGCTGTCAGCAACAAAAATGTTGCCATTTGGGTCACAAGTAATCCCTGAAGGATCTACGAGACATCCAGGTTCATTTCCTGTACTGCCAAATACACTCAGCAAACATCCAGTGGTATAACAGACTTCATAGATGCAGTTCAGTCCTGTGAATCCAAACAATTTTGACTTGTAAAATTCAATTCACTCATCAAATAAATTTTCAAAACTTGAGTGAATAAAAATTTCATTAATCCATTTCAAAACCCTAAAAAAACATCCCTATTGTTGAAGTTTTTAATAGAGTTAAATTGTTGATGAAATAAATTACTATTGAACACTCACTTTATTTTGTTTTCTATGTAAAAACCAAAAATGAGAAACCCCTTTAAGGGGGGAAAAGAAGAGGGTAATTGGGACAGACATTGCTGATGATATAAATGATAAATCAAAAGGAAAACCAGAGTATAGTGGAAAGAATTTTCTTATTAACTAAATAAGAAAATTCTTTCCACTATACTCTGGTAAAACCACAACTAATCAATGGACACAGAAACCCACCTAGATCTGCCACGTAGATCCTATCCTTGTACCTTGTTATAAATCTGGGCTTGCTGAAAACCTCTTCACTAGTAGGTAGCTGCAGGTGCACTCTCAATCTTGATAGCTCAATACTCAGTTCAGGACAGAAGGTAACAATGACTAAATAACCTGAATAAGTAGTTTCCACTGTCAATAACTTTTGATCCTCTGTCAAACACAACCCTGAAATAAAGTAAAATTTTAGGTTCTGCTTCAACATCTGAAAGTGCATTAAAGTATTATTTAACTAACTACTAATTTAAGAAACCTTGACTTACTAAAACAAGCACCTATGTTACTTACCACAGAGAGAGAGAGAGAGAGAGAGAGAGAGAGAGAGAGAGAGAGAGAGAGAGAGAGAGAGAGAGAGAGAGAGAGAGAGAGAGAGAGAGAGATTCACTCTCAATCAGAATGGAGAGAGAGAGAGGACGAGAGAAGACAAGAGAGTGTTTAAAACTGAACTGAGTAATAAACCATGAAATTCCTCCCTTACCATATGGCTTTTGTAGGAGATTTTTCCCAAGTGTATTTGTGGAAGTTCCCTCAGCATCAAACATTGCTATGTAATTATTACAAATCACAGCAAAAGATCCATCCCAGAGTTCAACTATAGATGATGGTCGTCGAAATCCCTTGTGGGGCCCAGCAACACCAATGAGAGCTCCGTCACCATTCAGGATTTGCACATTATCATTGAAGGTGTCTGATACTATGATGTTCCCACTGTAACACATGACCAATGTAAGCTCATTTCCCACATAAAGCACAATGCAAGCCCAGATTCAAGAGCATAAACAAAAATTGTTGGAGTTATCCCTTTCCTTCCCTGCATAACCAACAAAACTGAGATTTACTGCACCCCTTCATAAGTCCATTTTATATGGAAGTTTTTCATAAGTCCATTTTATATGTAAATTCAAAAACAATTTGACATTTTTCTACTTGATATTTTATGGACTGTTACAGGCAGGCAGCACAAGCATCTTTTAATGAATGCTCCACCAGTCTGGAAATAATATAAAAAATACAGATTTCAAATCTATGTTTCAGACACTTACCTGGAGTGCTCCAAGACCCCAACTGGCCGATTCAAAGCATGTGGGGCTTTAATGGACGTCACCCAAGACAATTTTGCTTCTATAGCATTGAATTCCATGGTCGTCATCATAAGATTCCCAGAAGCATGTTCTACAGTAAGAAATTTCATTATTAGATTAGGAAATGCAATAATATATATATATATATATATATATATATATATATATATATATATATATATATATATATATATATATATATATATATATATGACAATATTTGTTCATAGTTTTCAACTGCTAATTTTATGCATATCTTTTAAACTTTCGTTAGTCTCCTTCATGAAAATCAATCACCATCAATATGAAAAATTGTATAGCAAAATAGCATTGATCGTCTTTAGTAACCTATGTCAAGGACATAATCAGGCCTTTCTTGTTAATGCTTGTGTAATTCTATCAGAATTTTCCAAGACCTTTACAATGATTGCTGGATTTACAGAGAAAAGAAAATAAGGAAGAATGTAAGAAATTGGATAAAGTTTTCAAAAACTAAAAAGGACTTTTCTTTTGCCTTATCAAGACTGACAACAAGCAGTACCTTCCAAGTTAACTTCAACATCAGGGTCTTTCGGGACCATCAGGACTGGGGCGATTTCATCATGGCAAGGAACTTCCTCCACAAGCACTTCTTCTATCTCATGATCAACTGGTTTATTCCTGGAGGACTACAGAACATAAATGAAGATGAATAGCTGCATACCATCTGCTTGTTACAAGAAAATTTCAATTCCTCAGTACAGATTACTATGTTACTATCCCACATCCCTCTGAATTGATTATGAGGTAAAGGAAATATGAATATGAACATTTTAAATCAAATCACAGTATGTGAGAAATATTCAACATCAAAAATAGATAGTTCACAGTATGTAAGAATTATTCAACATCAGAAATAAATAGTTCAAAACAAACAAATAAATATGCAAAGGATAGCTAGTTCACTAGGATGGTCAGTGATTGAATACAAAGATATATTTCTTAGCACACAATAATCTCTTAGTTCTTAGATAATACTATTCATAAAACACAATTGAAGTACCTTTGCAGGCGTTGCAAGCCGAGCCAAAATTCTGGCAAAGTCTTCTTTGCTGGCACCTTTGCAGTGTGGTTTGGTACGGCACACACCTGAGGGGAAAGGATTGTCTTTTATTGCTGCATATGGGAAGAATAAAAAAGTAACATTTAAGAGCTATTAACAAAAAATAATCATACATGCTATATTCATGACACAATCTAAGCACACTCATCAAAATGAAATGTGATGAATTTCTGTTTGATAAGGCAAGACAGAGATAAAAACAAAAGACTTCTGATCAGGCTGGCCAACCTTCACCACTATCAATTACCCATGTTCCTAATGTATAGATGATTCTCAAATAATAACATATGGTCAAAATAAATTCTATTGATAAATACCATATCAACTGGCAGAGTCGGTTTCGCTAATATCTTAGGAGCTGGCAAATATCATCCCAATGGCAGGAGAAAATGGATTGACCTTATGAATAGAAAGTATTATAGACATGCAGTTCACAAGGAACTCTAAGTTAATGTTAGGAATTAGAATGTGCCAGACTGCAAAGATTATATGGCACTATAGAAGAAGGGGAGGGTTAAATTAAATGAAGAATGGTACATGCAAATTAAAGTACAAGTGTCCTCTTTTCCTAAGTTTCCATAGTTCTACACAAACCTGGATGAAAAGTGTGACTTATGAATTGGTTTGGAAAGCAAATCTTTCTACTCAAGTTTTCATGTTCCCCACAACATTCAGTGGTGGTCTCAATTGGTTGCTCCAGTGTGTTTTGCATCCTTTTTGATCCATTTTCTTCAGACTTAACAACTTGTTTAGGACCACATTTTGGATTATTTTCATGAACTGGGATGGAACAAGGTTCCTCTTCAATGTGAGGAAGTGGTCTTGCATGTGATCTTCTCTTAGACACTCTTACACCCCAAACACCTTGTTTTTCCTGAGCCTGAATGACTGGTTCTTCTTGGCCAACTGGAGAACTACAAAACATCCCAGAATCTTGTATACTTGATACACTCTCCATGTGTGAAGTTTGGGGCAGCTCAAGAAGTGGCTGAGAAAAAAAAAAAAAAATGAGCAAACATGAACTTAGTAAGATGATTTGCACATACAAGAACCAATACAAATTTCTGTCACTTATCTCTCTATTCCTCTGATAACTCATTCCCTCTAAATGCATCACATAGGGGCCGGGCATAATAATTCTTTCTTTCTTATAATGGACTAAGTACAACATTTCTTTCTAATAACACCTCTTTGACCCATGCATTAGTATGCTATTAAACTATCCAAGTAGCTTGCCTTTTTCTCTTATGAGCATCTTAAAACTTACTCAAGCACCTTCTTTACACTTTCCTCTATGTAAGGCCATACCATTTAGCTTCGCACCACTTTACAACTAACACCAATTGCACTGGTGCTCATGCTCTCCTTACTTATCTCTGACAAAGATGTAGGTAGAATGAATGAGATCCTTAACTCCATACAACAAAAATATGAATTTGCTCATTCTTCTGAAATATTTTTTGTACCACATTAATAAATCTCAATAAAAACAAGGAACATATTAACTGATGGATAGAAATTCCTGTAAGTAAACTAATTACCCTTGAATAACAAATAACTGAACTTTAAGTTAAAAGTTTTACCATAGTGAATTTTTAATGTATTCCCTAACTTTTCCTCACTTATACAGACTTTTATTATTTCAAGTTCATGCAACTAAACCTCAGATCAAAATGAAGACAACACAGCTCTTTTATACAAGCATCCATAATATGAAAAATCAATGAAGTGAGATGTGTACATTATGGATATTTTCTTTATACGAAGGTAAATAGTGATATAAGCTTCATTCCAAGGTGAGCAAAATTACAATCAACCCTCAATATAATGAATACATATGGATGGAAGGTGAAATGCCACAAATGCTGGGCAAATTACTCTTCCAAATTCATTAAGTATGCACTGGGAAACCTTACGCACATTTCATAGTTTAGTTGATATAAAATCGGGTTCTTTGTATGCTGTCTTCACTTTCAGCTTGCTTTATCAAGAGAATTTACTGTAAGAGCAATTCAAATCCAACCTAGCTGCTTGTATCATTGGAATAGTACAATACCTGTAGAGATTCAATAGATGGGAAAAGTGGCAGTTTTGTTCGCTTTGAAATCTTGCACGTTCTCCCAGAGATCTGTAGATCTACTTTTAAAATATCTGAATTGTTGTTCCTGCTCTTGTTGTTGGTTTTGCTGCTATTGTTGATGCTGTTGCTATTGTTGTTGGTGTCAATACTGCGGTTAACTTCTTGTAGGGCCGCTTCAACAACGGAATCATAAATCTCTAGAAAAAAAATTATCTTCATGTAATCCGGGAATAAATGAATTTATAAGTCCTCCACTCAGGCTCTTGTCTCACATACCAGTATTAAAATGTTATCACTTTGTTACATCTAGCATATTTCTATGCTATAACAGACTGTTCCTAAACTGAAAGAATGGTGTCACTATGTTCCCTCCATGATCTACAAGACAGTATAAAATACATAGGAGCAATTTGCAGCAGTCACACAGTTCACAAAGTTGAGTCTAGTACAATGTTGCAGAAAAGGTTCTGTCCAGTCATGTGGAAAAGCGGAAAAAATTAAGCCTTCCATCAACACTCAGTAGAGCATGGTCAATTTGCAGTTCCAACAAATCTGTGAAGGGACATGTCTTTCTGGTGAGAAATAAGTGAATTGATTGATCATATGCATATTTTCCAATTTATGACTGTTCCTTTTAACTTCAACTTATGCCTACCTCTCATTCCCAATCATTTTACCCAATCACTGAGAGAGAGAGAGAGAGAGAGAGAGAGAGAGAGAGAGAGAGAGAGAGAGAGAGAGAGAGAGAGAGAGAGAGAGAGAGAGAGAGAGAGAGAGAGAGAGAGAGAGAGAGAGAGAGAGATTTTACTTCTCAATGTGGATACTTACTTCCCTTGGTTGATGGTTTATTAACTTCCATATCTTTCAACTCCTGTAATTCAATAAAGATCTTGATTATAATCCAAAGCTTTTCTTACAAACTATTCACAATAAAATAATATATAGTAATCTAAGCAAAGAAATACAAAATAAAAAATTTCCATATTACCAGAAAGTGAGGATTATAACAAAAGGAATACAATGAAGAAGACTTACACAAGTTTCAAAACATTGAAAAGAACGGAGAAAAATAGTTAACTTTCCCAATCATACGTAAAAGTCTTCATATCATGTACTGATACTGACCAAGTTAGCTGTTTGTAGAGTGCCACTGTCCACATTATTATTCACTGGGCTCCCAGATATATGCTGCTCCAAAAAATACACACCCAAGGAGAAGGGGATCATTTTTGGAAAGCCCACCTTTATTTCTGAAAAGAAATCAATTACATTGAAGCTACCTTTCCTAAGGGAAGTTATTATTCCACAACACAGAAAACATCAATATACAAAGAAAAAACAAACACCTAATTGGGACATTTGCATTGTTTCCAAAACTTACAATGTAAGGTATTACAGATTGATTTATTACTCAAAAAAATATCTGGTGCTCATATGTCACACACAGGATTGTAAAAAAACTCCAGGCCTCTCCCTCCCAGCCACCACCAGTTATCTCAGCACAGTTATGAGAACAGCAACATTCTCCTGCATTCTGTCTGTGGTCTTTCATTTAAACTTACAATGGCATCAAAGAGGCTTATTAGTGTCCAAAAAAGCCAAAAAGGAAGAATGAAGTGACAACCACTGAACAGAAAAGGGAGAACAGAGATAAATACAAGAAAGGAGCAACAATCACCAATCTTGCAGGTAAGTATTACAATATCTAACATACCCAACAAAATGAATAAGGAGACCATTAAGAGCTGATATGGCGATGGGTTTGAAAAAGTAACTTAAGCAACCTGTGGCAGTGGAAGAAATGAAAAAAAACTGTTATAATAAAAACTTGCAATGAAATTTTTGTAAACTTGTGCTTTGCTAAGGTTAGAACAAATTATCTGATATATATAGATATTGGTTTTTAAACTTTTTGATACTCAAATTTGGAACAAAGTAAGTTCCAATATTGAGTCTCTACTGTATGCAAGCATGTATGTAGGCATGTATATATATATACATATATATATATATATATATATATATATATATATATATATATATATATATATATGCCAATTATTAAAAAGTGCAATACAGGAAGAAAAACCATGTTTAGAGAAAATGCAAATAAATTGTTTCTATAATATGTAATATGAAGATAACAAAATTAAAAGATTGCTAAAAACATACCAAAATGATCAGTGATCCATACAGGATTAAAATGCACTAAATTTCCTTCCTCCTTATTGTAAAGCTGACACTTGATTTTAGATGCCATATCTTCAATCTCTGAGGCTCCCTTTGGCACCTGAAAAAAGACAGTAACATGGGCACTATCATGGAAAGACTTGACAACTACAAATTTTAGGTGAAAATAATTGAAACATGGAAAATAATCAAATGTGATTCAAGAATGGTGTGGATGACATGTAATGCTGAACTGGTAAAAAATCTGATTATGTGTTCATGCATCATTCAATATGAACAGAAGTGAAAAGGAAGAACACAACAACATTTGGAATGCTTTAAATTAATGCTTGAAAAAAAAAGTATATAAATACAATGGAAGACAGATACAAATATGGAGTAAGAGCATGAATGAAGTGAGTAATAATCCAGCAGAATGAAAATGACAAACGTTTGGTTTAGGTTGGATGGCAGATTTGTAAATTTGCATGAACCCTTCAAAAATCATTATAAAAGATGAGCCATGAATACTTACATCAATTCTGAAGGTGTAAAATAAGTTATATGGATCCATAATGTAGTGCAAATGCAGATCTGATGCCAGTATTTTGTTATCCAATGAGATAGAGCCAAAGTATGGAAGGAAATTTCCATTAGTCACTTGAAAAAGGAATGCTTCATTACCCAGAAATCTGAGGCTAGGAACTTCATCTACACACATCTGCAAATTATAAACAATGAAGATCAGAAAGTTTTCAGAAACAGGAACCTGAGATGGAATTAGCAGATTCTTACATATAGAGGTTCAGTTTAGCCAAACTTTTATGCTTAAGTGTCATGCTTAGCTTCCCAAATTGTGCTGAGCCTGGTGCTCACAACCTACGGACAGGTAAGGAGGTTGCTCAATCTTCTGTCTTAAGCTAGATCTAAGCTAAGTAAGTAGGTAGGCCCTACCACTGAACCTGACCCCATCAGCTCCATAAGAATGTTTTCAATGACTTTAATAACTACTAAACTGTTGAAAATATAAAGACTAGACATGCAGGAGTATTATCTATGACAGATTTAATGGGAAACATCTTGGAGAGCAGCACAAGGAGTGATGCTATGATGCTAGTAATGAAGTAATAATTATAGTGTCATTTAGCCTATGGAAAATACAGCTCTAGAGCAATTCTGACTTAGGCCTTTCCTATGCCTTGTTGTTGTTATTGTTGTTGTTATTGTTGTTGTTGTTGGTGGTGGTGGTGGTGGTGGTGGTGGTGGGTGTAAAAGAAAACTGCTAATTACCAAGGTATATCACCATCTGTTACCAGAATGCAATGGTAATTCACTGATCTTTTTTTTCATTATGGGCTCTCTCAAAATCACAATACCTCTATCACATTGGCAGCCATCAGGTCATAGGCGCTTGTCATGCTCATGGAGTCATCACCGCTGAGACAATCTTCATCCATCTGAGATAAATAATAAGTATTGTCTTTTATTAAATTTTAAGACGAGACAAATTTTTCCATGCAAGTCCCAATACACCATAATAATACCAATACAATGTCAAAGCAAAAAATGAAAGTTTTCCTCCAGTGCTGGAATTATATTTTTTTCCATTTTGGAAATGAAAACAAGATTTATACCACATATATGGGGATCACAGGTCCCTGGAAGTTGGTTTGATTCAATTAAAAAACAGAAAATAAACATGATTTCACACTATCAATCGTCTGTACACCATCATCATCATCATCCCAATCAATCCCCTTCACCATCGGGGAGAGTTATTTCCCTCACGTTGCCACTCACCCTTTCCCAAAATCAGAATCTCACTTTCAATTTCTCCCTTATATGGCCTATAAATCTCATCATCATCTGAATCTGATGAGGATAATGATGCATCACTATCCACAAATCATCCACAATCCTCTCCACTCACTAATGTCAACACTGTATCATCTAGTACACCATCAATTTCACTCTCATTATGCCCAGAACAATGCATATTCAACATGTTGTCTAGTCATGAGTCAGTCCCTTTCTCTTGGTCAGTGTGATGATACTTGGGAGTTAATAAAATACATGAGAGCAGCACTATTCAAACACATGCTTGGGATTGGGACACAATAGTGCCACAAAATCTCAGTGTAAATGTACGTCATTAGCAACATGTGGCATATATGTATACCATTAACACTGTACGGGTTAAAAAAAAACTCCCTATCAAGAAACCACCTCCCAACCAATGGAAGTGTGGACAGAAGCCTTACTTGGAAAAATAGACACAGAACTTTTACGCAAAGATAAAAAGGAACCTTTCCACAAGTGTTCATCCTACAAAGAATTCTAATCCATTAAATATTGAAAATAACCACCATTTGGTATTGCCCTCGAACCACTTGTGTAATAACCATTCAATTTTAAGTGCAACATTACAAGCACAAAATATAGAACCATTTCATGTAAGATCATAATTTCTCTCTGCTTACCTTATCATATAGTGTAGGTGAAGAGAAAATTTCTTGAAATTCTCTCATGCTGTTAATCTCTTCTCTGAGTCTCTCCTCATACTTCAGCATGTATGAATCCAGGCACTGAACAACAAATTTCATAAATTATGTAACATCAACAAAAAAACACCTACACCATTTTGGGGAAAGATAACTTGCACAGAACATTATAATTATAATTCATTCAAGGACATAGGGAATGCCACCTCAAGATTAAAAATTGTAACAGAACTACCAACCAGAGAGAGAGAGAGAGAGAGAGAGAGAGAGAGAGAGAGAGAGAGAGAGAGATGCTGTAGAGTACATCTGCCCTTTGATTTATCCAGCCACACTGCCATTGAATACGAAAGCTCAGCAAATTTGTGGCAGAGGTTAAAGAAATTTACCACCGACCAAAAAGTAAAAAGACAAAAAGACAGCAGCAGATTTCTAGTGTTAATTTTCAGCAAACACAAGAACTATGACCACTGGAAACAAGAGTTAAAGGCATGGTAGCTTATCAATAAAGCTGGACAGAAGAAACCATTTGTTACAGATACTCTATCATTCCTAGAAGCAAGCTCCCAAGAAATTCACATGGAATCAAGTAGTCATTGGATTCACCATCAGAGAGTACTATGATACTCCTGTGGTAGTACTGAAGTTTGAACCAGATGAAACCAGATGAAGTGAATGTTGTCACTTGGGGAGGAGGATCAGCAGAATTCTGAGATAAAGAAATTAAGCAAACAAAAGGAGAAAAACAAACAAGTTAGCCATTTTCTGATAATATTGAAAAGTGTTTTCTGTGTGGATCAAAGTATCATACATCTCCAGCATGTCCAAGAAATGCTTAGGTGAACAACACTAGTCCCTCTTGGTAATGTGCAATTTCTATACAATGTGACAATAATTGACATAAAACTGTGAACTTGTGCTAATCCACCCACCTTTACTGCCTCTCCTTTCATAGCTGTCAACACAGCAGAAGCATTACAATAGTGCTTCTGGATGTCTTTAACAGCTGTGTCATAAGATTGTTGCAGCTTCACTAACTCTTTCTCTGCCTATGGAAATGGAAAAATTAAACAAGCATTATTAAGTTATTACAGATAAATGAGCACAAAACTCTTCACAAATCAGAGCTTTCTATTTCCAATATTACCTTGGTTTAATTTCTATTTCCTGTATCCAAAACGACTTCATAGTCGTGGCAGCCTATCCAAAATCTGGATATGCATATGCAGGTACCTCTCGATTTACACAAGAGATGCGTTCTTGAAGTAGTTGTGGAAAGCAAAAACAACGTAAACTGAACTATATACAGTGAGTCCTCCTTATACGGTAATTCTTTATCCAGTAAATCTAGTTATGGTATTTGGTAATTACTAACCTTAATTCTATTTAAAGTAAGAAAAATTCAGATACAATATCCACTTGTGTTTTGTTTACACCGTAACGTAGCGCCACCATGAGGTGCAGCCACTACAATAATCAGTCTCTTCTCGCATTTCCCATTAAACACAAGTTAAATCCTTACAGTGTTTTTCTTATGGATATTATTATCACAACACCCTCATCTTCATCTGTCCACTCAGCAGAAGATGAGTAATGGCTGAGATCCCTACTGCCCCTTAGCCTCGGGAAGGATATCATCTGATAGAATACGTGGCAAGTGAGAATTCGTGGCAAGTGAAAGGTAAAGAAAAACATTTTCTGTTTATTTCTTTAACACAGTATTTACATTTTTTTATGTGACTATTTTCATGTATTTTCATGTTTGAAGGGGTGACTTCCGACGAGCAGGAACACACATCCTATTATTACATGTTATAATGGGTTCAGTGTACGGTGATTTTGATTTGCAGCAAGGTTTTCAGGAACACATTTGTACTGTATTACAAGGACTTACTGTATTGTAAAGTTGACGCTTAAGACAGCTGCAGCTCACCACACTATATCAGTAAACATTAGTCATCTAAGAAGAGAGGAGTTCACCCTGTCAAGGAACTAATAACCTGTGTACATTCGTAATTGAATATACCTAATATATATATATATATATATATATATATATATATATATATATATATATATATACATATATATATATATATATATATATATATATATATATATATATATATATTGTGCACGTGTGTTTGTGTAACTGTAGTAGTTTCGGTGACATAAAGGAACTCGCATGAGACATCTGTTGGCCACTCAATAAAAATTGCATATTAGTAAAAGGAAATGTTTTTTCCCATTTTGGACCTCGAGTAAATCTTTAAAAACACATAAATTAAAAAACGCAGAAAACAAACACACACAAAAAAGAGGTATCTATACTATTATAACCTCATAAAAGGGGTTTATTTCAAAAAGGATTCTTTTAATAAATTGTCAACTACACATCTATTCACCTCCCACACCCTCACCCTCAGGACTTTCTATTTACTACGATTTTTATTCTATAACTATACACTTAACTGATCCTTCTTCAGCACACTGACTGATAAATCCTTGAGCTCCATCACGCGATTTCTCCTTCTCAAGAATCCAACTATTTCAATGGAGCAATAGCAAGGCACCTATATAACTGAGCTGACTAACACATTTTTAATTCCTGTCTAAATCAACTGAAAGGCCTTTTACATTCAGAAGACTTGTCATATACATCAGACGCACTTGCTTGGGATCCAATACTTATGGTTGAGAAATATGATATATAATATGGTGGCATAAATCTTCAAGAGTATAGGTGAAAAATATTTCAAACTCAATCTATGGGAGGCCATAGCAAAGAATGTTTTTTGGGGTAACTTTTTGGAAAAAAGTGTCTTGTCTGCCTTTAAATACAGTATACTAAATACATTACACCCATCTTTGTTTAGTAATTGGACACAGAGGGAAAGAAATGTGAATCACCACTATTACATCTTTAAGGTATAGTTTTCATGATTTGACAAAATGCCCACATTTATTCTTTCTCTTTCTCTCTTGAAATCACAGAATACATTTCAACTGTTGGAGAGAGAGAGAGAGAGAGAGAGAGAGAGAGAGAGAGAGAGAGAGAGAGAGAGAGAGAGAGAGAGAGAGAGAGAGAGAGAGAGAATTAATGGATGTAGGGGGCATAAGATAAATGTGGGGAGGGGAAGGTGCATGTGACAAGGGATGTGGAAGGAAAGAGAAAGAGGGCAGGTCTAAAATACATACACATCAAGGGCAGGTCAAACCAATGCCTGCTGCCACAAAAATGATGATAGGTGTCAACTTTATATGCCAATTACACAAGCATACTCATACAGAAAAAAATAAAACTTTCATCAAGTAGGGAGTCAACTGTACATGTAAAAGACAGTGCTTGCTGCTACTGTCAAAAGTCCATTCATACATACAGTATAAATAATATGGTTAACAAAGCAATACTGACCTTCTTCAATTTTTTATCTAGTGTCTTTAGTGTTTGCATCCTCTCAATGTCTGGGGAGGATGCTTGTGCAAGAGCCATTTTGAAGCTGGAAGAATGAAAATTTAAATTAATAATATGCAAATTATACATTCAAAACCTCCATAAATCAATTTTCTAGGAATCAGATTTTCATATCAACCAGAAAGGTAACAAAGTTTAGTTTTTTTCTTTTAAAGAACAGTGGAGAAGTGAAAGAGACCCATGACCCTGTTTCCTATTTCTAGGAGCTAAAACAGAGCCTGGAGCTGAGCCAAATACTCTTACCAACAAAAATTAAATAAGATGCTGCACAAATTCTGCTGCTCTTGTGGTTAAAGCCACTATGTTTTTTATCTAAATCTAGCAACTAAAATCGTCCAGTAACTACATACTAACACAAAGTAAACATACCTAACCCAATCTCAATTCAAACACAACCTTAGAAGTATTATTTCACAACATTTAAGTTTTAACTAGCAGCTTCATGGGAATTAATGCGATGCAAAACGACGGCCTTTACGTACCTACAGTACACTGTAGCGATGCTTCACACACCTAAGATTTGTACTACCACACAGAACCAACATCATGGCCTGTACAACTTGTTATTACTCATGAAATACTGTAACACATCTGTATCAAACACTTTATTTTGTACTGAGCAATGTAATTAGAACCTAGTTTGGAAAGAATGACCTACTGATGTTGGAAACTGTCTGGCTTGTATCCTCCACGCCGCGCCGCCCGGCCCGCCATGACAGCCTGTTCAATGGTCACCTCGCCTCAATGCTCCACACACACACACACACACCCACCCACCTTCCTCCCCCCATTGACGTATACCAAGTCACACACACACCTACATACACACTGTGAAATCGTCGTCCCTTAAACTTCCTAGGAACACATATCAAAACACCACTGCGAAACGAAGGCGTTGGAATAACGAATAATGTGAGGGGGCTAAACTTCGGGTAGCAATACATCTTCCCTGCCAAACCACCTCATGCTTCCAGCCACCATTAATACAGGCTGAAATACTTGGGGCAAGTTTCACCGCATGCTGGAATCAAGCCATACCTTACGTCAACGCAGTCTAAGCGTGTACATGTGATGATTCACCTTCAGTCCTTTGGAAACCAACTGGTGGAAACGGAAGTGGCACTCCTCTGCCCTCTGCTGGACGAGTATAAATTCATTCTCTTGAAGAAAACAAATTTGCAATACCTCTCATTGACTTTTTTTCATTTAAATATATATCTTTTATACCTATTGTGCTTCCTAAAATTTATCGTGGGATGAAACAAAAACAATCAAAGTTTGGGATCTTTCAGTTGTCTTTGAGCTCGTATCTCTACTTTTGCAATTCTTTTATTTTCTTATATTTGGGAGGGTTGTTATGAATTCATACTTACTGAAATAGAATGTCTTATTGAAAATATTGACTCAAAATTCTCTTTCATGTTGTTACGAGAGAGAGAGAGAGAGAGAGAGAGAGAGAGAGAGAGAGAGAGAGAGAGAGAGAGAGAGAGAGAGAGAGAGAGAGAGAGAGACTGCGTTTAGCAAACTTCTGAAAATTACGAAACGGCACTTGTTTCATATCTGTTTTAATGTTGGTGTGTCAAACAGATGAAATTCAAAATATATTTCTATACTTCTCGGGCAGTTAAGAAATTGGTATGCAAGATTCTCATCTAATACGTGTCCAGCTTAAGTGTCGCCTCATCATCCTTTGGCTTCTCCATCAATGGAAGTATATTATTATATAGTTGGACGTTATCGGGGTAATTCTAACTACCGTCATAATCTATAGCGCTAGCGATGTTAAGTTGTCAGTAATCAAATAACTACTGTTTCCGAGTTATCGGTATTACCGATATTTTTGGTTCTAAGCTAGCGATAATCGATTGATTACTCTAGTTTGGTGGGTTCAGGTTAAGCACAAGGATGAAACACAGTAATGCACACTTAAAACATGATACAATACCCAAAAATAAAGAATGGGAGAAGAGCAAGCAAGAGGGAGGGACACACCCTCCTGGTGTTGACTGATCCCCCTACCACCCATGTCCATATTGTTTTCTCATTCTTCACTCCCGTAACTCTATTCGCCAAAGTGATATCTCTTATCTTTTTCTAAGATAATCCCGCCTTTTTCTCTCATTCGTTCGTGTGACACTACTTCTACTCTTTTCTCTCTCTTTCGTTAGTCTTTATTCCCTCTTCCTCTTATTTTCCCAAGTTTCTTCTTACTCTTCTTTTTACCTTCCTGCTTGGCATTCTCTTTTTCTATTTATTATTTTGTCGTGTACATATTCACTCTATGTCCTTCCTCCTAAATAATCTCCTTTCATCCATTATTTTTGTTCTTCCTGTCATTTCTCTCCCATAACACCATTCCCTTTCTTTTACACCACCGCCTCTTCTTTCTATTCCTCCTCCTTCATGCCTTATTTTTAGCTAGAACAACATGTCAACTGGCAATTTTAGTGAGTAAAGATCGCAGACCAGAAGTCGTGATGTGTAAAAACTAAATTAAATTACACTTCTTTTCTCAACCTTACTCCGTGTCCATCTCTCCATCCCCACTCCCTCCTTGTTTCTATATTTCTTTCACACCCCACACTTATCACCCCCATCTCTCTCTCTCTCTCTCTCTCTCTCTCTCTCTCTCTCTCTCTCTCTCTCTCTCTCTCTCTCTCTATCTATCTATCTATCTATCTATCTATCTATCTATCTGGTAAATGGGATTCATTGTAGGCTGCAAAAAGGGTAAATATCTTGATATTCACGATCACTATTGAAATAGTAATGATATTTACGATTAATTATATATATATATATAATATATATATATATATATATATATATATATATATATATATATCTATATATATATATATCTATATATATATATATATATATATATATATATATATATATATATATATATATATAAACATATAATATATATAAATGTATTTAAGAATGAAATGCCGTAAGATAACGTAACACCTCCCAAACGAGTGACCATGCATGAGGACCTAGGTCCTAGAGAAACCGTTGTATGCAAGAAAGGGAAATACAAGCTTTTTTCAAAATTATAGATTCATATGGCGAAATAGCTACCGCGTTCAAAGAAACTGAATACCTGAAAAATATTGGTTAGAATAAACGTGTGACGAAACAATTATGTCAGAGGTGAGGAATCGACCTATATCTTGTATGTAGGGTACATTATGTAACACACTTGATGAAGGGGCGGGACAAACACCACTGACGTCACACGAGTGGGCGTGGCATAAGAAAGGAAAGGGACGCTGCACTCCTCACTGCCAGACAGTAGACACACGCAGACCCACCGGCCTCCGACACACATCCAGGTAACGTGGACTGTCTCATTTCGAACTAGTGTAACATTAGTACCAAGTACGTTGTAACTGTAACCTTCAATTTACGCAGTCTCAATGTCTCGATTTCTTTTTACCGTTGAAATTTACTTATAAGTTGTGTTTCACTATGAGATTTTATTAGATATGCATTTATAAACTATTTGTTGTCTAAATTGGCTTTACGTAGGAATATAACATTCTTTCTTAGTTATTATAGGTTTCCTTGAGGATTTTCGCGAAAATAGTATTAATACAACAAGAATTCTGGTCTGTCAATGGGGATTAAAAATACTCATATATGAGAGAGAGAGAGAGAGAGAGAGAGAGAGAGAGAGAGAGAGAGAGAGAGAGAGAGAGAGAGTGTGTCTCGAAAGTACTGCAGCAAAATATACAGATTTCCATCTGTGAAACAAAACTATAAGCATGAATATATGTTCTGGATCTATTCACCAGCTTTGCTGTCTTGTAGTTACATACATGGCGTGACATGATCATATAGATCTTTCACTTGGACAATCGAAGAATATGATTATTTCGTTTTTCATATTGGAACCAAATAACGCTCGCAGCTGTGCATTGCGGGGAGGCAAGTTTTAATAATTAGAATGAATATTGGTCATCTTATGTGATCGTGGAATCTCCATTTCTGGACATATCTGTGCCCATTGGATCATTCGTTGTCTTTCAGAACAGACTGCACTTGCTAAATCGGTGAACTCCTTTGAACAGGACAAGACAAATCTTTGATGGAAGTGTGCTTTAGAGTTTAGATCTCCCGGAACCAGAGAACAAAGAATCCGTGTTGAAGATTACTGACCTACTCTATGCACTGTACCTACTTGTTTATGATCAGTTTTTACAAGTATTGATACAGTAATAGAAAAATCTTACACGATTCAATAATAATAATAATAATAATAATAATAATAATAATAATAATAATAATTATTATTATTATTATTATTATAACAGCAACAACATTAATAGCAAAGCACCAAAGGGACTGATATGTGTATGCACAATGGCTTTACATTCCTATAGCTCCCACCCTCATGGACTTATTCCGTACCACGATGAAAGTGGCGTTTTAAGCCGGCCGACAAAATTATGTAACTTCCCGTGTAACTCGCTCCTTGATGATTACAAAAAGTACTCCAGTAGGAGAATAATGTGCCCGCCACCTACAGGCTCTAATGATATTCTTTTCACTAGTTAAGCCTGCTGGGGAACTGCCGAGCGGTCTACGAAAATTTGTGGACGGAAAGAGTGGTAGCGCGTGGCTGGTGCACGGCATGATAGCTTGACCTTGAGGGACCTTGTTGGCAAGGAGAGAGAGAGAGAGAGAGAGAGAGAGAGAGAGAGAGAGAGAGAGAGAGAGAGAGAGAGAGAGAGAGAGAGAAACAGCTGCAGATAGGAAGGCTCTGTCCAAGTAATGTACAAGTGGTTCTCAAGGGGTGTCACGTTGCACACTTTCGTTACACCTGAGTTCCACGTGTGACACCCCACCCACCTCCCTGTGCCACCCTAAACCAGTCCTGTCCGATCTCTAGACCACAGCTCCAACTCACTCATTCACACACTTGTCACTCTCGCTCTCAACCACTCACGCTTCCATCCTTCCACTAATACATTCTCTCTCTCTCTCTCTCTCTCTCTCTCTCTCTCTCTCTCTCTCTCTCTCTCTCTCTCTGTGTTAGATAATCCGCTACGAGAGTTTTATCATACTGGAGATGCCGGTATAGCCGTGTCGTTATGTAATCTCCCTTGTGATAATCATATGGTAGTTTAAGTGATGTGACCTACTTTCTTCACACTTTATTATCGCTGCATAAAGATAAGAGTGATATTGGTTCACCCAGTGCACAGCGCAAGGTAAGAAACAGCGAAACTCAATAAGTAATGCGACCTTATGGATCAATGAACAGGTTTCGTATGTATGGTTTAAGATATTGCTGCTGTTGTGTAGATGTGAATATGCTCTCATGATTGATGATTAGCTGTACGTCTCCATTTCTTTTCTTCCTCGAATCTCCAATCTACCAATTTACAAAACTCGGTATAGCTTCTACTAAATATTTCTTTTCACCTAGTAATATAAAACTTCCCCATCCCACAAAAATGATACCATTCTCCACTTATCTGAAGTTTATTTAAGAAACTTTATTTTCATTGAAACTCTTATTCATCTTTATTGGAGTTGCTACTTGTATTATTTAAAATTTCCTTAGACTTGGAATCCATTTCGAAACTCATCATTCTATTGAGATGACTGAACTCTCTCCTTAGTTCTAACAGTTTTCCCCCTCCGATAGGTACTCTTCTATGTATAGCAGTAGCTGTTGTTGCCTTCCCCCCCCCCCCCCTCTCTCTCTCTCTCTCTCTCTCTCTCTCTCTCTCTCTCTCTCTCTCTCTCTCTCTCGTTTATTTGCATCACACCATTCACTTCGTTTCAGAATGTCTGACGAACAGCCGACCACCCCTGCCCCCGCCGAGGGTGATGCTCCCGCCTGCCCAGAGACTAACACCGCCCTTCAACAATGGTAAGAATACATGCGAGTGAGTGCAACATAACATACTTAATAACCCCAAGGACTTCAAGATGATCTTTATGGTAAGAATATTTCAAATAATTTGATCATGATGATATTCACAATATATTTTTTGTTACAAGTGAAATATTGTCATATGCGATAGTATATTGTTGAGTTCAAAATAATATGGGCACAAGACGTAAAGTTCCACCATATTCAAAGACGAAAATTCTCTTAGCGAGCAGAATGGTGAGTGATGTACCTATTCCCCGGCCGCTGCACACCGGGAGGAAGACCTTCGATTTTCCCATCTTGGCACGTTGCATTATTCCACTTGGCGCCAGCCGGTCCGAGTACTTTTGGGGGGGTGGATTTTAGGTTACGTGAGGGACGGGTGCCAACGGGCGTATCGCTACAGACACCGTGAGGGAACAAAAAAAGAGGAGGTTCAGTCGTCAACAGTTCTTATGAGTTCTTGCGTAACATACCTTCCATACATCAGGGACACGAGGTGTGTGTGTGTGTGTGTCCCTGCGCACTTCAGGAAGCAGTTCTCATCGAGCGCCGGAGACCTTTCCCCATCCACTTGGAGGTCACCGAGTTTTTGCGTGTATTATATAAGTTCTCCTTTACTCTATCGCATTCAAAAGTCCATTGCTAGGGAATATAGATAAGAAATCAGCCTAGTCAAAGTACAACAAAGTAAAAATAAAACAGTAAGGGTGGCACCCGTGGAACATCGGGGTGACTAGGTACGCAGCAGCTGCGGAGGTTACAGCTTGTTGCCAGGCTTGCCTCCCCCTTCCTATCCCGCATGCTCCTTCTGGCTCCCTGACTGATAGTGTTGTCTCGCCACACTACACGCTATTTTGCTGTGATGTACCTGAACAAGAATAATAAAGAGATGCACTTGGGGAACCAGTCTGAGCAGTGCCATGCCAAAGAATTGGTGTTGTATGCCTTGAACAAAAGCGAGGGCGGAGTTTAGCCACGTTGCCGTCGTCGCCACAGCCAGCTCACCACCACCGCTGACACCCTCTTACATAAGGCCTCCCCCCTACTTGTGTGACGACCTCGGAACATTCACCTCCATGATCCTTTCCAATAGCATCTTTTCTCTATTCCTCTGCCGTATGGCGGACCTCCACCCAGTGTTAGAACGAAAACACAAGGAAGATATAATTCAATACAGTATTCCATTAGTGATGAGGTTATCGCTTGCTATACCACTGTAGCAGGAGACAGAAATAGTCTCAATCGTTATCCTTGAAAAGGTACCCCTACCAGACACCTCAAGGTTTGCGTGGCTGCTGCCGCATTACCAGATGGCTGTCTGTTCTCCCTATTCATAATTTGTTAACGAGTAAGATATCGTATGGATACCTAGCATTTTATAACCACACACACACACACACATTTATTATTATTATTATTACACACACACACACACACACACATTTATTATTATTATTATTATTACACACACACACACACACACACACACATTTATTATTATTATTATTATTATTATTATTATTATTATTATTATTATTATTATTACACACACACACACACCACAACTTCAGGTACCCAAACATTTCCTATTAATTTCAACAACTACAGCTGCTGCTGCTGCTGCTGCTACTGCTACTACTACTTCATGCACACGAACACACACACACACACGGTCCAGTAATTGAACAGCAATTAAACATGTGGTTGCGTGTATGCATAGCACTTACTAACCTCACACTGCGTATTGTGTGTGTGTGTGCTCTCTCTCTCTCTCTCTCTCTCTCTCTCTCTCTCTCTCTCTCTCTCTCTCTCTCTCTCTGGATCAATCACTGCGACCATGGATATAATGAGAGGAGTAGATTTGATGTAACGAATGTGAAACCAACGCGCTATTGGTCCGCTGTCGCTCTTACCCTCTTTCCTCTTAAACATAAATCATTAACAGCTGAATATTTCAAGTACTTCGTCCAAATTAGCACAAAAACACCCAAGTTTTATTCCTATTTCGCATTTTTTGTTCATGCTTCGAGACCGCTCACCATATCTGTGTGTGAAAGATGGTGGTATGTCGTGCCACCAGGATTTAGACCAATGTTGTTCAAACTGGGATTCACGTATCCCTGTGGGTACGCGCGCGCACACGCACGCACGCGCACGCGCACGCACACACACACACACACACACACACACACACACACACACACACACACACA
>CM035207.1:16009114-16020611 GCA_020233015.1 Callinectes sapidus | reverse complement strand
GAGAGAGAGAGAGAGAGAGAGAGAGAGAGAGAGAGAGAGAGAGGGTACACTAGAAACACAAGGTACACGTGTCTAAACCCCCCTTTACTGACCTCAGGAGGTACCACTACGGAGCTACAGACAGACTCTTCAGAAGAGGACTGCAACCACCGTTTAGCGAACGCCATCTTGCTCTCACAAAACTCAAGTGCACCAGCCCGCACGCACTCCATCACGTCCTTCAGTTGCTGTGGACCGGCCAAGAACACACTGAAATGTTGACTATGAATACTCATACGGAGGCACCTCTCTACTTGATGAAGCAGCGCTCTGACCTGTGTACTTTTAGCCAAAGCGACATGTAATCTATCCTTAACAAGAAGATTCGTAGTTATCTATCACTTCACAATCTTCTATCTTTATCTACCCCGTCCCTACATATTACAGTTACTCATATTTCCCTTATGCTTATCTTTCTCCCCAATTCTCACGTCCTTTGCTATGTTAATAAACTGTTAGTGATCAGGTTTTGCAAGATGGTTAACAGATCAGGGGACAAAGACTAAAAGCAAAAGCATACAGTACACTGGAAACAAGTGCATATGGTTACGTCTTGAATTTTTCTCTACGACGAAACGTGTTTCGTAGATATAAATTAAAAAGACTCATAGAGGATTTTAACTTCACTGTGTGACCTCACTGCGTATGCCCAGGTCACTCTTCCGTCATCACCATGCATGCCTCCGGCCCCCATAGGTCACGTCTCTGCAGTATGTATGTGTACCTTGCTGTTTTTTTTTTTAGTATATTGGAAACCTTACAGCCAGTACTTGGTGTCTTTCTTTGGACTTACAGAGCTTGTACACGTTCTAGCACAACGACACTAGCACAGCAGCGCAACATGAAGTATTGAAGTACTGCACATACCTGTGTGGCATTATCGGCAGTGGTGTTGTCAGCACAGGTGATCACCATCGCCCGCATGTACTTCACTTTCTGGTCGAAAAAAAATAAATGCAATGAAAATTCCTTGTATGATACCCCACACTCCTCCCCCGACAAATGTATAATTGCGATATTATGACAAATTCCAGTACCTGCTAACACATCAACAATTCACATGTAATACAGCACAGCCTTCAATCACTGGGCACTCGTCCTAACTGCTGAACTGATCAGACTTGAATGATTCTATTCTATAACTTACCCAAATGTCCTTCCCTCCCATCCCAGCTGTTGCCCTGACTAGCTTCTTGGTGTCCAGTGTACCATCGTCTGCCTCCAGATGCAGCCTCTCCACCAGACAAGAAGCCACGCCTTCCCACGCCTCTGTCATCACACCTGCCACCCAACATTCGCCAAATGAATTCCACATTGCTTATGCACTGCACCACAATGGCAATACTTGGACTACAGATATTGATGCACTTATACTTAATAAACATCCAAGAAACATTTTTGAACAGTGCAAAATCAGAATAATGGAATATTAACAATGAATCTAAGACTTATAATAATCCTCTGATTCCTCACACTAAATTATTGGCCTCCACACCCCACCTTCCATAATCTCCGGATCAAGCAGGTCCTTCTTGAAGTCCTTTCTATCCATGATGAGACTCTTCTTGACCTGCCGGGAAACTGTAGCTGTCACACAAACTTAGTATGAGTGTCTACCAGTCACTTTCTCCATCACCAGATAATTTTTTCACCATTACAATGGCTGCAGGCCCTCAAGAAGAGCCAACAGGTACTCGCCTTGTTCTTGCAGCGTCTGAGGTCAGAGCGGTGGTGCTTGAACGGTTTGATGCCCCGCAGGCAGTGAGGCAGGCGGCCTCCCAGCAAGTGCCGCGCCCCCTGGTAAGGCCTGTCCATCATTAAGCACATCGCTGTCCAATAGAAATGGAAGTGGAAAATGCCAGTGTATCAGTCTCATTTCGCTACGAAATTAATTCACACATTGCCTGTATTACTTTGGTTCGTAAAACATATAGACCTACAGATTTCTCTTCAAAATACGGTAATATGTATCATGGACAGCAAGCTAAACTCGGTCCCCTAGAAACAGAAAAACCCTCTAATTTGTTCAATATGTATTTTGGAAAATCATTGAGACATTATGAAAATAAATCAGTTAGACACATGAAGCTTTCACGAAAGCAAATAGCACATTAACACCATCAGTAAAATCAAAGAACCCATAGGTTAGTGTTGGATCCGAATCCCATGGACAAATTACTCATACAAGTTACTATTTTTTAAAGTGTTAGGTCATACCAGCGTGCGGGCAAGATGAATCATTATAATAATGATCACAATGATAAAGAAATGCATCAAGTAGACACAATATATATATATATATATATATATATATATATATATATATATATATATATATAGATATATATATATATATATATATATATATATATATATATATATATGTGTGTGTGTGTGTGTGTGTGTGTGTGTGTGTGTGTGTGTGTGTGTGTGTGTGTGTGTCGTGGACGTAATTTCAGTTGAAGAAATTACATAAAAGTAATGATTGATACATATAGTTATCATTGATAAAGTACTCGTAAAAGACTTACTTACCATGGGTGTGCGGGTGCGGGTGTGGGTGTGGATAAGGGTGTGGGTGAGCGGCAGGCAGAGCTACCACAAGCCCTGTTACTATCAAGGCCCAGCTCAGCGCCATCACTGTCGTGGGCAGAACCCGAGTTCAACCGAAAAGCTGGAAGACAACCTGTAATAACAACCCGTATTAGTCCGCGTCACACCAGAAGCATTCCTTTCTGCATGCAGCAAGATCTCTCTCAGTTGTATTTCTTGTTCAGGACGTGATAATGACCAGTACTGATTGTTATCCACCACGGTCGCCTGCTGGTCACCCAACCAGCCTTTCCCTATAGAGCGAGCTCAGAGCTCATATACTGATCTTTAGGTAGGGCTGAGACCACATCACACACTACACACCGGGACAGCGAGGCCATAACCCCTCGAGTTACGTCCCGTACCTACTTTCTGCTAGGTGAACAGGGACTATGCACATTAAGAGGCTTGCCTATTTGCCTCACCGAGCCCGGAACCCGGACGGTAAAAGATTATTATCTTTTATGTGAAACAATCAAATACTTTCAAGTTGAGTAAATCAATTTAACACACACACGCACACACACCGCCAACTCACCGTGAGTGCGTGTAGCGAACTCTCCAATGGTTGTACAATAGTTGGTGGAATAGAAAACGTGCTTCCCAATATATACGCAGGTCAACTCCGGATGTCAGTGGTAGGAGGTGCATATGAGGTGTTCTGAGCAGCAGCCAGTGCAGGACAGAGAGAAAGTAACGCGCTTGGGAGGACGTGCTCGTCAACTGTAGTGCAGGACATGTTTTTATCTGCTAAAGGGATTACCAGTTAGATAAATAATTATTATAAAGTACATTTTAGTGTCTGGCATGTATCCAGTGTATGACTTAATAGAAAAAACTCAACAATGATTGAATCCAAGTGATGTAAAAATGAGTACGAGTACAGTAGCTACGAGAGAGAGAGAGAGAGAGAGGGAGAGAGAGAGAGAGAGAGAGAGAGAGAGAGAGAGAGAGAGAGAGAGAGAATTATGTAACATCATTCCGACAAATAACTTCCCAGTAAGGTTGGCTCCGTAGCCTATAATCGGGACGCTAATTAAGGGACTCCACCCACGCAAGAAAAATTCAGCCGCTTGTTCTTGCTGTACAGTCACATCCTGGCGGCAAACCTCTTCTCTCCTCGACTGTGTTGCATCATCTATGAATGGGGATATAGGAATACCTAGCCATCCCCATTCATTCATACGCAGGCACCCACACGGGGTAACGTTCATTTCAGTCTTACATAACGAATATTTTGATTTTCACGTTAGTTTTGGTGAAAGACTAAAACTATAGTTACTTTGATTTTATAAACATATAATTTTGTTTCCCGGCTGGGGACGTGTTACTGTCGGTCGTTCACACCATGCGCATTAGTAGTTCAATTTCCTATGATAGCGGCGTAAGTCACGCTGGGCTGGACTCTGTGCTGACAATGGTAATGTCGAGGGCGGAGTGTCATGGCAGCCCTACATGCCGAAAAACCCGCTGGGCGTTGGTGACCGCACAGGAAGTGGACTTTTGGTTTCGCAGCAATAACATACGTGAGCCATAGAGGTTTGTATTATATCTAGCTCACCACCACAAAGATACGCTTTCATCTTACATTTTTACTTTCGATAGCTGCAGCCTATCACCTCTTCCACCAGCAATAATTAATACGATTCTTATTACAAACAAAAGTCGCATCAAAAGAAACACTGACATATAAACACGGTTATTTTGCTACTTGTTCACCAGGACTACCACCAACAACACTAGCAAATTTTGTTAGACCATTCATTCAATTTGTACTCTTACCTGACTATCAAGAAATCCCTTGCTAACATGCGCAGGCCACTGTTCAAGCCACGCCACCACGAGTACACACGCACCTACAACCATTACTTTGATCACCCCGAAAAAACTACCGAATCCCGATACAATTACATGTGTTCTTACTCATGGACCAAACCAATGACCTCCAGCAGTACCGTAAAATAGAATAATTGCTTATATAAAGCTGCTCCCCATATTATTGATTCATTTTTTACATTGATAATATTGAGTTCTGCTGTTGATACAGGATGCTCATTGTTATACGCAGAGTTTACAGGGTATATCGCTCGTATGATTACAAAATATTAACATCATGTAACAATAGTTAACTGTACTGCGTATTGATGCCTAAAATGGGTGATGTGGTGGATGACATTGTAAATTAGACATATATATGTCTATATCTATATCTCTCTCTATCCATCTATCTATCTATCTATCTATCTATCTATCTATCTATCTATCTATCTATATATATATATATATATATATATATATATATATATATATATATATATATATATATATATATATGTGTGTGTGTGTGTGTGTGTGTGTGTGTGTTTGAGGAACGTATCATTGATTCTGATTATACACTTAAGACATTTACCTTGAGTGCACAATGAGGATCAGCATATGACTAACATCGGCACCATGACGGCGCTTGTGGGGCTTCAGCCTTCCAGAAATTATGAGCCAAACTCTACCCAATATTGCTATCAACCCACCAGGATATGACCCTGATAGACAAAATGTTTGAAAAAGCAAGAAACAATCGTTTGGATAGTGAGTGGAAGTCCTGTTGTGGCATGCCCCCTTGCACAATATTCATGGAAAGAGTGCCTGCAAGACAAACAGACAGATACCCTCCTACCCATCTAAATTTATGCAAACACATCTCAAATATTATAATTCAATGTAATTTTGGATTCTATTGTATACATACATATACATAGGAAAGTAGGACTTAATACCACGGATCCTTTAAATTTCTATAAATATATTTACATTTTATAACAATAACAGGAGGAAATTTTCCTATAGGCAAAAAGGAGTACAATTGTATTTACACATTACTCATTCTTTGAAAAATTGCATGTAGTTTAGTGGGCTCTTAATGAGGAGTTATCACAACATTCAAGTGTAGTATTTTTTTTCTTTTTTCTCTTATTTGTGGCACTATAGGCAAAACAAAAATTAAAGGGTGACATTTATCTGTATATTCTGGTAGCCCTCCCTTGAAATGATGGAAATTATTACATGACTTGAAAATCATTTGTAATATGTCATGCATATTTATATGTCCTTTTTCTTTCTGTTTAGAAGCTTTTTCTAGTTCAATACAATGGCTGAAATACAACTACATGTTAGAGAGACCTTGGGTGGACAGATAAAAGCTTGTTGTGAAGTATGTGACTTTGTATGGATGTCATATCACACACCCATTTCCCAGTTTCTTTGAACCTTACAGGAAAAAAGGTTCATTTCCTTTCATATTTAGAAAGGAATTATTATTTCTATCAGTGTTCTTCATACAGAATATTATACAACAATAATTACCAAAAAGGGTTCTGATACAGCTAACTTTCATGATTGATAGCATGTTTGCTTTACAATATTTGATACAGAGTACAATAAATGATGCACTATAGTATACATGCAGATGAATGAGTCTCATGCAAGCAAAGGATCTAGACCACTTCACACAGGATGCTATTGGTTTCAATACCAATAGGTCTTGCGAGGAATCCGATCTTCCTTAATACCCATCTTCTCAGCAATGTCCATCTCAAAGGTCCTTAGAGATGGTTGAAAAGTTATGCTGGAATGCAACAGAAAGGAGATTTTCATCAGTTTAGAGTATTCTACTGAGATAGAATACTTGTCAAACTTTTACCATTCAACATAAAAGCCTGATGGTCTGGTAAGATGTAAAATAGTGGTCCTATTTTTATTCATGAGAGAGAGAGAGAGAGAGAGAGAGAGAGAGAGAGAGAGAGAGAGAGAGAGAATAATATAGAAAAGTTCATCGCTATACATATACAATTCTGAAAATCTGTATCCTAAAGATTATTAAAAATTTTCCAAAAGGATCTCAAGTTAACGAAGCAGTGCAAGATAATCAGTCTTTTCTGCTTTTTATGCCTAAGATTAGTGGCCATGAGACAAGTAATCCTTTCCACTGAGAGCAAACTTTAGGTGCAAATCAATACAAATATGTTCATATGTTCTATATAAAACTACTATTGCAATCACACTAAAATGAATGCACACCTGGTGACCTCCTCTGCTGCCGTGTCTTTGTCTTGCTCAGCATATGTTGACTTTGTCTTGTAGTCTGGGGTTTCCTCAGCCAATTTTGGAATGGGAATTATCCTGCCAGTACGTGTTGATACTCTCACCTTCTCTCCTTCCTCTGTGAAGCGCCACTCAACCTGCAACATGGTTTTTGGCAAGGATCACATACCACTCTCCAGGTACCTCATCATCAGTAAGGTACACTTTCCCTGCTTAGTGTTTCTTTCACAAAGTGAAAGGACAGAAACATGCCACAGCATTTTCTTTCCAGAAACATTCTTTATATCCTGCTATTCTCTCATTCCTTGGACAGAACAGTAAGGGATAAGTAAAGAGTCCATACTATGTTTCTCTGGTGGGAGAAGTCAAGACAGAGACAAGTATAATGGCATATACTCCCTTCCAGTAGTATGTACACTGAATCCTGTTATACTCAATCCAAAATACTGATGCAAAACATAAATTTTATTTCACTCATTCATTTCTTTACAGGTATGCTTAGAAAGTCCTAATTGACACAGGGGATAATAATGTAATAAAGTGACAGTGTAAACATTTAAATTGTACTGCATGGTTTTAACAGAAAAAGTGGTTTTATTAGATGTCATCCCATCATACTTGAATTAAACCATTCAGCTAAACAAAGCCTCAAAATGCATAATTTTCTTCTTAGGATAAAATGTACTTTCATTTCCATCAGTATCTACAGAAAATGATATTGCACCCTGTATACTTGAGTATATTTAATACAATAATTTCTTTTCATATGTGAATTACTAATATTTCACGTTTTTTATGATATCCAACACCATCAATAATGATCAACATTACCGTCTCTCCATCAATGTTAAATTAATTTAATCTCTAACAGCAAGATGGCTGTCAGCACAAAGGGTTCTGATTCCATTGTAACTTGCCATTTGTCATGTCACATATAGTGATAGTGACAGGCTAGTGTGAACCAGATCAAACTCTCTTTCTTTTTCTATTTCATTTCAAGAACAGAGCATCAAAGCACCTGTGAAACTAGACTGACCAACATGAATAGACCACACCTCTACTTAACCTTTCATTTATTTATTTTCAACCTTTGTTCAGGGTCTATAACTATACATATGTTTAAAAAATGAAGAAAATAAAAGCCTTACCTCAGTAGGCTTGTTGTCTGATGGATCCAGAAGAGCCACCTGGCCTGTCACAAGGAGGGGTGCCTCAATCTTCATCATCATACCTGGGTAATCACTGAAAAATGGTCATGAGTAATAGTACCAGAAATATCATTATATTATTGTTATCATCATCACCAACTTAATCTTCTCTGGCTTGAAATGATTAATGCAACTCACTGATTTATGCAGAACTATCTCAAAGATCTCCATTACAGATTTTCAAATTTGATGCAAAATTTGATGTTTGGTTTCTTTTCTAGTTTGTAGTCCACAATTGAATTGCATATTAACCTCAGCCAGTCATTATTCATCAAGACTCCCAAGGGACACCTCACAAAGTTAAGAAAAGACAGAGAGAGAGAGAGAGAGAGAGAGAGAGAGAGAGAGAGAGAGAGAGAGAGAGAGAGAGAGAGAGAGAGAGAGAGAGAGAGAGAGAGAGACTTACTCTTTTTTCCCAATGGTCTGGTAATTGCAGTTGAGGCCCTCCACCATGACCCAGTTTCTCTCTTCCACCATGTAGTTCACCAGGCCTTGTTTGCCCTTGTCATCCCCCACCAGTACCTCTACCTTGTCACCCCTGAAAATTAAGAACCATGCATCTGACCTTGCTTTAATGGATTTTGATTTATTGTTTGTGTGTCTTGGTTTGGATAATACCTATCTCAGCAAACCCTCCTCACAAGGGACGATGGCCTGGTATATAAATAGATAAACTGATAGATTATTATAATCGTCTTCAGTACTCTTATTATTACAGAATGAACTTGACTTTTGTCTTAGCTCTGCATCATGAAATATACTAATGGGTGTATTGATCCTTCAGTTTTCTTGAGTAGAGTGGGTCCTCCTTATACGGTAATTCTTTATTCGGGTAAATTAACAGCTATGGTATTTGGTAGTTACTACCCTTGATTCTATTTATGGTAAGAAAAATTCAGATACGGTATCTGTTTGTGTTTTGTTTACACTGTACCATAGCACCACCGCACTGTGCGGCCACCACAACAATCAGTCTCTTCCTGCGTTTCCCACTGAATGCAAGTTAAATCCTTACGGTGTTTTTTTTGTGGAGATCATGACACCCTCATCTTCGTCTACCCACTCAGCAGAAGATGAGTAAAGGCTGAGATCCCTACTGCCCCTTAGCCTCGGGAGGGACATCATCTGATAGAATGTATGGCGAGTGAAAAGTAAATAAAAACATTTTCTGTTTATTTTGTTTTGTGCAGTATTTAATTTTTTTTTTTTTTTTTATGTGACTATTTTCATGTATTTTCATGTCTATGGGGATGACGTTCGACGTGCTGGAACACATATCCTATTATTATATGCTATAATGGGTTCGGTATATGGTAATTTTAATTTGCGGAAAAGTTTTCAGGAATGCAGATGTATCGTATAATGAGGACTTGCTGTATATGAGTTCTTATGGTTACAGCTGAATCCTGTGCTGCCCCAATGGTTTATTCACTTCAAGAAAGACCATTCAAGCACAATGGTTTACTTACTTAAAGAAGGACCATTCAAGCACAGGTTCCAAAAATACTTTCTTGTAATGCTTTCCTGGGGCATTTGCAAGTTTGAACTGTTGTGTCCATGGTCTGTAGGTATTGAATCTATATTTTTTTCTCTTGACCACTGCTTTTTGGTACTGTGGAGCATCTGGTGTTCTCCATGCAACCTGTAGAAGAAAGAGACACCATAAATACCTGTTGGTTATTATTATATAATACATACACCTCAAAGTGCCATCACATTAGCACATTCTTCATCAACTTTACTTCTTTCGTGTTGTCTTTTTCATGTCTGCATCGTCAAACAGAAGTGTCAAATGAAAATCTAAGTTGATGGTACACTAAGCAAACCTTATTTTTATGGGGAAAAAAATATAAATAGCTTTTATAAATTCAACTTGAAGATAAATAGCAGTAGTAAACAGTAGCTTGCATAATTTAAGAGATTTACACTTTGGAATATCTATTTCTCAACTTCTAGATGCTGGATACCATTTTAACTTTACTTTACCCACAATTTACAAAACCTGTAATAAAGTGCAGAACAGGAACTATGGAGAATCTATAAAAAAAAAAAAAAAATTGTCTCCCAACTTGAGATGGGGATATATAAGACAATTTAAGGGGTAGGTTGGTATTTCTCTAGAATTACTGCTCCACCCCGTTCACCCCCCCACCCAAACCCCTCAAGCAAGCTTAGGGGACTGTGGGGAATCGTTGGTTTTGGGGGAGGAGGCATATATAGGTGATATATGGAGTTTAAAAAATCTAGGGAAATTTCCCTAAATTTAGCAGGGGGAAGCAAATTATCCTAACCTAATGAAATTCCTAAATGCAGCCAAAGCCAGAATCTAGCCAGATTTCCAGGGAAATTTCCCTAGATTTTTTATACTCCATATATCACTCATATATGCCTCTTTCCCCAAAACCTCCGATTCCCGTCCCCTAAGCTTGCTTGAGGTGTTGGGTGTGTGTGTGGGCTAAGTGTGTTTCAGGAACCATAAGGGAAACATCGTGTCTGGACTTAGATTCTGGAGCGATGTGTTGTTTTTCAAGGTATTGTTGTGACACTCACCCAAACCTACAGAAACGATAAACATATACTGCACTGTGCCACAGCTATTATAGAGATCAGCGTGGAACAGTAATTCTAGAGTAGTACCGATCCGCATTCTCACATGGAGGATTATGGTACAATTCAAGGAAAAAAGAAGAGACAATGTTGAGAAGGTGTGACAGAGAGAGGGCATGGGGATGGAGGCAATGTCAGCATGCGTGGGTACAATGATACACGGCGCCGGTGAATTCTCACCTGCTCCATGGCCCGCTTTATGTAGCTTTCAGGGAGGTTGGAAGTCTTCTTGGTTGACTCTGCCACACACTGCAATAACCCTGTGAGGCGCGGCATGGTTGGGCACCCTCTATTCTTAGTTCTAAAGTCTCTAATCACCAAATTAGATGAGTATTGAATAAAGGCAGTATTCTGCCTTTATTCCTCCGATGTGATGTAAACAAACTCACTGCGTCCTGCGTCTAAGTTGCCAGATTGCTCTCACAGAAAAATACTAAATGTTTCTCAAAAATATACCAAATTATGTCAAGTTTCGGGGATCAAAATATTTTTCCTTAATAATTCAAAATCAAAGTAAGCATATCTATAAATCATAACAAAACAAGAGCACTCGGAGAGCGCAAATTCTCCGCCAGGTGATCCGGATCCACTCAGGTGATGGATCACCACCTTAACTTATTGGGTTCTTCTTGACCAAAGGCGCATCTCTGGAGAAGATTTCGTGAAAATATACCATATTTTTCTGATGACGAATTTCACCATCCGGTAACACGCGGCTGGCGCGCCGAGTTCCCCAGGCGGGTATCCGACGCAACAAACATGAACTAAACAAGTACAGTATTGTTTAGACATGTTGCCATCATGTATACTGAACGTCCGCAGTTTGACTACTTCATGTGTGTGTGTGTGTGTGTGTGTGTGTGTGTGTGTGTGTGTACATACATACATACATATATATATATATATGTGTGTGTGTGTGTGTGTGTGTGTGTGTGTGTGTGTGTGTGTGTGTG
>CM035207.1:15993673-15994920 GCA_020233015.1 Callinectes sapidus | reverse complement strand
AAAAAAAAAGAAAGAAAAAAAAAAAGAAAGAAAGAAAGAAAGAAAGAATGGAAAATACTCATAACTGCGAAAAAAGAAAAGGATAAAGAAAAGAATGGATGAACATAGAATATAAATAACAAAATAGGAAAAAAAAAAACAAGTCAAAAAGAAATATTGAAAAAAAAACGAGTGAATAAGAACACATAGAAAAAAAAAAAGAATGATAACAAACATTTCCACACACAAAAAAAAAACAGCAACACAAACGAACACAAAAGAAACCCAGAGAACAGCACCAGACCTCTTGCCCCTTTGAAAGAGGCGTGTGAACCTGAGCCACACTTACCACCTCATCACCACTGGGAAACTATCACAGCCACACACGAGAAACGATCTAATCTCACGTGATACACTCTGAAGTAACGAGTGAGAAAAGGAAACCTGAGTCAAATACTGATAAAAGCGAGACAAGAGTGAGAAGAGACGGATAAAAGAGGATTAAATTGAATTACTACACGTATTCATTAAAGTTGTCATTGATATATAGTTAGTGATAATAATAGGTAAAATTGGTGATGATAGAGAAAATGGATGATTATACAGTAGAATTTCGAATATCAGTGTTTATTTACTATTTTTATATATAATTATCTGTGTATGTAAGCACAATAAATCTTTAATAATCAATAAATTCTCGTTGCTTCCTTAAACCTAAATTTGTTAAGACTAAACGCAATTTTTCTGGTTCTTTCATCGCTGCTGATTCTTTTAACACCTTCAGTACTGGGACGGATTTTTACCACTAATTTCTGGAGTGATTTGATGATTTTATTGACATTACGAAGGCTCTATGGAGGTCAGAAGATTAATGGCCAGACTCTTCATTTCATATTTTAATCTTCGTGAAAGTTTCTGAAAATGTATAAAACACTAAATGATAAGGAAAATAGATATAAAAATGCATTCCAGTACTTCCAATAGCGCTTCAGAAACTTAAATCTACATACAACCACGAAAAGAATCACAAAAAATCTAATAAAACAAAGGGATAACAACACCAAGTCCATAAGGCGCCTCAGAACCATCCACCCCCAAACAAACCAAAATAAAAATAATTGGAAAAGCAAAAGATAAATAAAAAAAATAAAAGAAAAACAACATTTAATCTTCTAAATAAAAGGTAATTTGGGAACCGACACCTCAGTGAACCTTTTATTTCAACCACGTATCACTTTACCCTACGCTAGATTACCTTTTAACAAACA
>CM035207.1:15983673-15988673 GCA_020233015.1 Callinectes sapidus | reverse complement strand
TACTTTTGAAATTATAAAAATCATACACATTTTCTCCTGTAACTTATTTATTTATTTTTTCCAATAGCAGTGGAAGAAAAATGAATTAGAAAAAAAAGGTATGTAAAGCTTGAAAATAAAAGTTAAGTAAGATATTGGAGACATTATATGGGTCAGGCATTTATAGTTTTCCACTAATCCTTTCTTACTTCCAGCTGAACGTGTTGTCTCCAGCGGAGACACGTAATCACATCTGTCAAACATTATGCCTGACTTATTCTGTACAAGGATAGTACATGAGAGATTATTGTCCTTATCAACACCTTATCTTCATAGTTACTACGTCCACAGATGCGGTATCTTTCATTCAGGAGAGAGAGAGAGAGAGAGAGAGAGAGAGAGAGAGAGAGAGAGAGAGAGAGAGAGAGAGAGAGAGAGAGAGAGAGAGAGAGAGAGAGAGGAGAGTGAGCGCGGAGGAGAGAGAGAGAGGCCTGGAGACTGAGGGAGAGAGAGGAGAGGAGAGCGGAAGACGGAGAGAGAGAGAGAGAGAGAGAGAGAGAGAGAGAATGCTTTATTGCTTTATTGTTCCCAAACCACACACACACACACACACACACACACACACACACACACACGTATCACATAATTTTTGTTTTACTAACTGTTTTTATTTTATTTTTACGGCATGTATTTTTCAACATGACCATACTTGGAATGCATAAGTGTGAAAAATTTGTGTGTGCGTGTGTATGTGTGAATTCACCAAGGCCTGATCAAGAGCAACCACCAGCCGTCACCCTCTCAGTGCGAGCTCAGAGCTATTTATTACTGATCTTAGGGGTAAGGCTGTGACCTCACCTACCCTATCCCTCTGGTTAGGAAAGACTAACCACCTCGCTTGTCAGCGGATAAATCTCAGAAGTGGCCAGCCCGTGGTGGGGTTCGAACCTTTGCCAGTCACGGTGGCCAACATTGACTCGGTGCCTTTACCGTGCACACACACACACACACACACACACGTACGTAATAGGTATACTAGAAAGAATAATTTCACATTGTCATTTCATTTTTTATTACAAAAGTTTATCACATTAAATGACTAATAAATACCAATATGAATAAGAAATAAATAATCGGTGAAACATGGATAGGTTGTGTCAACTGTGGTAATGATGTCTTCAGGTAAGCGTAATGAGGACATGGCGTGGAAGACAGGCATGTCAAGGCGTGGCGAGAGTTACAGTCACACTGGCAGTCCTCTCATCCATTCCTCCAGCGCCTCGAGCCACACAGGTGTACACGTCTGGTTGGTTGAAGTCGACAAAGACTAGGTAGGCGTGAGGCAGGTATTTGCCTGAGCCCAGCTGGTAACGGGTGGCTTGGGGACTCCAGTGTTGCACAGTGGTGTTCAAAGAGTCTTGCCATTCCAGTGACTCGACCTGCAAGTTGATATTATCAATGATTCATGCTATCATCACCATTAGTATTATTACTATTGACTACTACTACTACTACTACTACTACTACTACTGCTGATACAACTATTATTATTATTACACACCTGGTCAGCGAGCGCGCCATCCACCCAGCAAAAGAGGAAAGTTTCGCTCAAGGCGGACACGGCTACCATTGTGCCGTTAGCGATGATAGGATGCATGGAGGCAGCGTCAGAGGCGGCAGGCCGAGGAGGAGGTGGCAAGGCAGCTGTCAGGGGTACAGTAAGGACAACACTGATCAGGGCCAGGTTGAATGCCATGATGAACTGGTTTGCCATAGTAGTAGTAGTAGTAGTAGTAGTAGTAGTAGTAGTAGTAGTAGCAGTAGTAGTAGTAGTAGTAGTAGTGCTGTTTGTAGTGCTTCCGATAGCGCTACCGTGACGGTTCACGTTGTTTTTCATACTGGTGTTGTCCTTGCTACCTGCCTTTATAAATACTACCTCTACACCCCCACCCCTCCCATTCCCATAAAAGAGAACCCCCCAACTTCCGTTCGTTTCCGCAACTGAACAAAACGTGTATATGGTCAGACATTCATGACATGAACTGAACTTGGGGGAAACAGTGATCGGCAGATAAGAGAATCCAGCAGGTGTATCTTGTTAGTACAGATATTGATGATGACCATTCCTTCCCCCCAAAAAATTTAAAGAAAGCAGAGATAACCTGCGAAAGAACCTATTCTCCTCCTTCCCACCCCCACCCCCACACTGTTATCAGTACTAACAAGATACACGTGCTGGATTCTCTTATCTGCCGATCACTGTTCCCGCCAAGTTCAGTACATGTCGTCACGAATGTCTGACCATACAAACGTTTTGTTCAGTTGCGGAAAGGAACAGAAGCTGGGTGATCTCTTTTATGGGAAGGGGGGGGGGGGGGTAGCGGTAGTATTTATAAAGGCAGGTAGCGGGGATAGTACCAGTATGAAAAACAACGTGAACCGTAACGGTAACGCTATCGGAAGTACTACAAACAGCACTACTACTATGGCAAACCAGTTCATCATGGCATTCAACCTGGCCCTGATCAGTGTTGTCCTTACTGTACCCCTGACAGCTGCCTTACCACCTCCTCCTCGGCCTGCCGCCTCTGACGCTGCCTCCATGCATCCTATCATTGCTAACGGCACAATGGTAGCCGTGTCCGCCTTGAGCGAAACTTTCCTCTTTTGCTGGGTGGATGGCGCGCTCGCTGACCAGGTGTGTAATAGTAATAATAGTTGTAGTAGTAGTAGTAGTAGTAGTAGTAGTAGTAATAGTAGTAGTAGTAGTGGTAGTAGTAGTAGTAGCAGCAGCAGCAATATTGAGTAGCGAAGGTGGTAGATAATTCTTATGTTGATTCAGGAATACTTTTAATACTTTTATTACTTTAATCAAAGTATTCCTGGTCAACATAAGATTTATTTACCACCTTCACCACTCGAGTGTCCGTATAACTATTTCAGTATTATCAACACAACTGCTACTATTGGTGTTTGCAGTAATTATAATGATGATAGTGATAATGACAATAATAGTAGAGTCAATAGTAATAATACTAATGGTGATGATAGCATGAATCATTGATAATATCAACTTGCAGATCGAGTCACTGGAATGGCGAGACTCTTTGAACACCACTGTGCAACACTGGAGTCCCCAAGCCACCCGTTACCAGCTGGGCTCAGGCAAATACCTGCCTCACGCCTACCTAGTCTTTGTCGACTTCCACCAACCAGACGTGTACACCTGTGTGGCTCGAGGCGCTGGAGGAATGGATGAGAGGACTGCCAGTGTGACTGTAACTCTCGCCACGCCTTGACATGCCTGTCTTCCACGCCATGTCCTCATTACGCTTACCTGAAGACATCATTACCACAGTTGACACAACCTATCCATGTTTCACCGATTATTTATTTCATATTTATATTGCTATTTATTAGTCATTTACTGTGATAAACTTTTGTAATAAAAATGAAATAATAATGGGAAATTATTCTTTCTAGTATACCTGTTGTGTATACACACACACTGTTGTATATATGTCCTTTAGGGAAAAGCAGGCTGGGTGACCCGCAAGCCACCTTGGTGTATTACACAAACATTTTTCACACTAATACATTGCAAAATTGGCCATAAAAAGTTGGGAAAATGCAATTATATTAAATAACAAATGTTCTAAAATAATCGAGGCAGTCAAGTGTAGATTTTTTCAAAGTACATGGAAGAAATTTTACAAATACTATATAGCTTCTAGTTTGGCTATTCAAAAGAATTAGTTATTTTTACTTCATCTTGCAAACACCTCTACCTCCTCTTACTATTTCCTACAAATTTTAAGAGATACAGTACCCCATGAAAGTTTACATGTTTCAAGTGACCTCCCTAAATTCTTCTATGCAGATCAGTACCACAGCTAATTATTACCAAGACTTTAAAGCCTTATCTTTCTAGCCTCTCCATGTCAGATCTGTCTTTTTCACATATTACTACATGTTCACAAATAAAACAAGTTAATTAAAAATATCTTTAGGAAAAATAGAACAATCCAAACTGCCCAGCAATTTTCAATAGCATCTTTTATTCAAAATCAATATAATCTTCCTCTTCAACCCAATCCACCTCCACATCCTGCTCCTGTGATTCCTGATAGTAGTGATCTCCAAGATAGTTGAGTAAGGTAGCTTCTTTGCTTTTCTTGCGTGTCTCCTTCCTCTGCATTTCCCTGTACTTTGTGGCCCATTTTTGAATTGCCTGCTTCCCAGTGTTACTGACAAGATTTACAGAATCCTGTTGGTGATGGTGTAAGAGGCTGTCCTGAGAACTTATCTTAACCTCTTTCCTATGTTCTGCTCTTGCTCTCTTCATACTCTGATGGATCTGTAAATATCACAGGATTACGTCAAATTGTACACAAATTGATGAATGTTAGCTATACTTAACTTCTCTAATGTTACCTGCATTATAATAGTGATAAGACAGTGAAAGCTCAAAACCAACTGATACCCATGTGGAACTCAGTTGAGTGTTTACTATGGTCCAGAAAAACTGCCAGATTTATGACACTCAAAATTATACATATGAGTATATAGCAGTCAGCCAGAAAATTTTTTTTTCATTCGTCTGTTATCAGAACCAACCATCATCAAGCGGATAGCAAGAAAATGGAGGGATCAAATGTAAAAGAAAAAATGAAGAAAAGTTTATTCTTTTTTTGTGATGTAAGAGGGGCACTACAGACCAAGGGCAAATAACTGAACCCCCCCACCCCCCAAAAGTGCCAGTCCTCATACAGTCAGAGAAGCAAATAAAAATTGGAGAATTAATGTCTTGAAACCTCCCTCTTGAAAGAGTTCTCAAGTCATATGAAGGTGGAAATACAGAAGGCGGCAAGGAGTTTCAGAGTTTAACAGAGAAAGTAATAATAGTCACGAGAGCTCAACGCACCATGTGGTATATTTTACTCGCATTGACCCCCAACACATCTCCTCTCATGGTTGGTAGATCAGATGGGAGTACATCACTATCACTATCTTCTTGTGGA
>CM035207.1:15967812-15973354 GCA_020233015.1 Callinectes sapidus | reverse complement strand
GAGAGGGAGAGAGAGAGAGAGAGAGAGAGAGAGAGAGAGAGAGAGAGACTGTGTGAAGGAAGATGGAAGATAGAAAGAGGTAGATGAAGTAGAAGTATACAGTAGAGCCACATGGAGAAGACTTGTCCCAAACAGAGTCGTTTTAAAGAAGATTTTAATGTTTTAATGAACTGCAACGTACGAGTCAAAGGCAGGAGATTGTGAGGAAATGAGTGTGGCCGTTCTGCACATGATAGAAATGTTATGCACGTCTGTTTTTCTTTGACTTGTGTCTTTTTACTAACGTGTCAATAAATCTTGTCATGTTCCGGTTAGTTTCAGTATGTTTCTGTATGGTAGTGCGGGTATGATTTTAAAAGGGCAATTTGCTGATAGTTTTGTTTTGGAGAGAGAGATAGATAGATAGATAGATAGATAGATAGAGAGAGAGAGAGAGAGAGAGAGTACACATAACATCGAACTTAGATATTTTTGCATCATTTATATGGAAACAATACAAATAATTATGTTCAATGCCTCGAAAACTCAGTTCCTACACCTCACCTATCACCAGCACAACTAGTCAAACAACTATTTTCTTCCTTCTGCAGTGACACTCAGTGGCCCTCTTCCTTCCTCTGCAGTGATTGTATCGGAGTTTGCTTTACGGAGAATCTCAACTTGACAGTACCACATTAGTTTAGTCTCGCTAAAACTGCTCTCATGAAGTTGCGTGCTCTGTGTCGTCTCCATTCTTTTCCTGTCTTTCATATACAAACTCGACACATGAACACACATAATTTAGTTTTGTTGGGACTCCAGTAGCAGAAGTCAAAGGCTTTTCTCGCGCTTTTAACTTTTCTTTTTTTCATCTATGGGGCTGTTTAGTTTCACAGTACCCTGCAGTGCAAACTCCACATAGGGACATCATCACCTTTGTATGACATCAAAGGCTTTTCATTCCCTCATCACTTCCTTTCTTTTTTTTTTTTTTTTTGACCGTATTAAAGCTTTCAGTCCAGCGGGTAGTCCATCCTCTACATTTACTTCCATTGTTACTGCTCTTCCCAACTTGCTCTCTAACTCAATGTTCACGAGGTGTTTCTACTAATATTGTTATTCCGTTCATCTCCTTAATGCAAGAATCATCCAGCATCTTCGCTCTTTCATCCTTTTGTTGATAAAGTGAGATTAAATCTCTTTTTGTTTTATCCTTTTGACTTGGACTATTCAAGAAGGGAGGCATTTAAAGCACCACAGGAGTTAAGTACGTCCATCAGATTCAAACTTTGCTGATTTTTGGTGATACTTTTATGTTGTATCTTTAATTGTGCAGTTGGTGTTCTATTCAATTATGAATATGAATAACTAGTGGTCAATCAAGAATCTGGAGCAAAGAATGATTTGATTGAAGTCGACTAGCAAAAGGTTACTGCTATGCTACCACCAGTGACTAACATATAACCTTTATAAGGTATCTAGTGTATGTAATGCAATTAATACTGGTCGATGGTGTTACTAACGCCGAAGTGTTGTATGGGATTCATTCTCTTTATTTTGTTGTGTGATGGGACAGTGTACAATGTGAGCATGGTCCTGGAGGTGGGCGTGCGTCAGGTAGGGGCGGGATGTGCAGCAGCTGTCGTGTAAGGAAGACACAGTGAACGTTGCAAAGGTTGTGTCGATAGTGAAAAGACCGCTGAGAAGGGTTTATTTAATTGGAAATACTTTAAACGAATAACAAAAATGACTGTACACTATAATACAACAGAGAGTCATGTGTACAACAAGCATCACAAGTTCAAACACGATAAATCACGGAGGAGGTGAAGGATGACAGCGATCACACAACACCTCGTGGTCAGGCGTGGTGCACAGCTGCGGGCCACGCTGGATGAGTAGGTCCTCGTTAAGGTGATGCGCCACCACTACGTCGCAAGAATGGACGAGGATGCGGAGAGGAATGCAGGGTAGTTTGAGAATACTAATGGTATTCACCATTGGATAGGAGTACATGGGTATCGTGGAAAGTCGTGAAGGAGTGAGATACTTGTGTTGGTGGGCTTAGAAATTCTCGTTGAAGCTGTTGAATCCACCACTGCCATAGGGGTCATGTAGCCATGGGTAGGTGGAGGGGCACTCCATGCATGTGTACAGGAACATTTCCTCCTCATCAGGGAAGAGACGAGGTACCTTCTTGGGGCAGGGGTTAGGCAGGGAGCAGTAGGGCAGACCCTTCACCTCGCACTTACCCTTCCATTCCTGGAAGTTGTTGATGGCTGCAATCTCCGTGGGAGCTTCCATCCAGTTGATGACCTGCTGCATGGTCACGAAGTAGAAGTCTCCACGCTGAGCCACATCAGCCACCCAGGAGACGAACTCCTTCAGGAAGTTTTTGCGAGTCTCGAAGTATCCTGAGGTGAAGTGCAGGCCGAAGGGTGCGCGGTTTGTTCTGAAGTGACGGTCCAAGTTGTTATCCAGGAAGGTACGGAACTGCTTGGGGGAGACGAGGTTAGCGCACTGGTCTACGTAGTGACAACCTGTCAGGACTTCATCGAACTTCACATCGTCACGACGATCCAACTCGTTCACCACCATCTCCCACACTGTATAGTTACGGGATGGGCAGTTCTGGTCAGTACCCAGACACTTGTGTGGCATGCGGTGCATCATAGTGTAAGGCCACAGGGGTAGGCGACCCATGGGGGCAGAAATGGAAGAGTCATACAGGAATCCCCAGTTAGCCATCATGCTGAACTGCTGGTTGCCGCCCACTCGCTGCCTGGGCACACGCAGACCAAGAACTTCGTTGGCAGAAATGTTGGCAAACTGCTCGATGATGACACGGCCGCCTTCCATTTCGTTCTCGTAGCCTAGAGAGTCCAGCTGGCTCCAGTAAGTGCGGTTCTGGTTGTTGGTGATGGAGCTTACGCCAATCTCGTGACCCACACGGTAGAGTTCCTGCACAGCAGAATAGTTGGTGAAAGCGTGGGAGATGAAGAAGGTGCCTTTGGGTGTACAGTCATTGCCCTTGTGCTTGGTGGTGTCCTTGAAGATGTCTTGGAAAATACGGAAATTGCGGTCATTAATGGCGCCAGTGAAGGTGATGGTGATCATTTGGGGAGTCTGCTCGGGGTTCAGGTCACCGGGGATGCGCGTGCCGTCCACAGAGCAGAAGCAGCCCTCAGACCAGAGGCACTTGCGAGGATCACAGATGTCAGCACGGTTAGGATCATTCTCGGGCGCTGCGGGAAGGAGGTAGTTGCTTATATTGTGTCTGATTTACGGGATTCGTGAATAAACCAGTGTTAACAGATTTTTTTTTATGCCATTAGCAATATATCAAGATTTTAATTTACTTTATCATGATTATCTTTTATTATTCATTTGCCTAATTTGTTTATATTATTCACTTGCATTCGTAATGTATATGTTGCGTGAAAAAACCAATGACCTGTTCATGAAGGAAAATGTATGAAACTTACTGCAGATGTTCTCGTCAGAGCCATCGACACAGTCAACGTTGTTGTCACAGAAGAGTTCCCTTGGAAGGCACTCGCCACTGCCGCACTCAATCTCTCCATTGGGGCAAAGAGATTCCTGCCCATCGGTTAGTGGCCACTTAGGCAAGGGAGGCTGAAACTCTATATAACAAAAGGAAGGTTGCATTAATAATCTGCGTTTGGCGAGTATATTGTATGTAGATTCAGAAAAAAAGTTAGAAATAATATCACGAAAATAATTCCGGTAGTATTAAGACACCAATATAAATTTATCGAGAAAGATAGGGAAGTCGGAAAAAGTTAGTTAAGGAATTCATTGTCTACTTACTGTCGATCTGGGCGCAGTTCAAGACATTGTGCTTGCGTTCACAAATCTGTTGTTCAACGTCGAAGAACAGCTCGCTCTGACACTTAGCCTCAGCGATGGACTTCTTGCTCGCAGGAGCGGGCACGCAGCGGTAGTAAGTGCCGCAGTTGGCCTTGTACTGTGGGAAGGAAAGCAATTAGCGTCAATGGCGCATATTTTTAACATTGCGCTGTGTGATACATCGTTACTATAACTACAGTGAATGTATGGTGGTAGTGATGAGGAAAGGCTCTCCGGCACAGTAAAGACGCGTGTTCCCACAAGAAGACGATATAAGTAAATTACAAATGAAAAGTTACCAAAGATAAGAAAAATATGTATGCAACATAATTTGATTAAAATTAAACATTATCACTGTAGGTGAAGAAGAAAAAAGAACAAGAATAAGAAAAAGAAAAAAAAGGGAAATGATGTATGTATTGCTTAGTTATATAGCTATATGACTTTGCTCCTTCTATGTGTGTGGATCTGGTGCAGCTATGCATATAGCTTGTATAGCTATGCCCCGAGGCCGTCATCAGAACTCTCACTGTGAAGGACGACGCTTTTAAATTTTTTTTTTTTTTTATATATTACGTACTCTGATGAACCGCGAAGCGATGGCAGTTGCAGGTGTCTTGGATTATTATTAGTTATTATTATTATTATTATTATTATTATTATTATTATTATTATTATTGTAATTTTTGCTATGATCTGTTTTGCTTATGACATAACATAATAATAGTAGTAGTGCTATTAGTAAGAGCAATAGCAGCAGCAGCAGCAGAAACAAGCGTAGTTCTTTGAAATCTTTCTTCCGAGTCTAAAGATAAGGGTGAGAAGTATGAATATTCCTGTTTGCAGATGTAGGTATTCTAAGTGTTATACGTAAGGATAAAATATTGAAATAAGACGTGCAGAGTTTTGTAGTAAATGACATAACTTTAGAAGAAAGAGAAGTTGCCTGAACCAAGTGAAAGTGAAAGGTATTTGAATGTTTTCACCACTCATGGATTAAGAGAAGACGTGTGGACAGAATAGAGAGGGAAAGCTTTCGTGGAGTGTTTGTAGATAGTGAGAGATTAGTTAGAGCAGCGAAAGTATTAATGTGGGAGGTAGAACATGTGGAGTAAGGGATAGGCGGTGGATTGTTGAGAGGAGCGAAAGTAGTGATGTGAGAAGCAGAACATGTGGTCAAATGAGGAGGATTGCGAGTGAATGTCTTCCTCCTTTACAGTGTGGTGGTGAAGTGTCATGAGCCAGAGAGTGCACGCTCAAGGTTTTATATGCTTCAATATTTACATGACTTTTAAGAAAAGACATGAATCTACATGCTCTAAAATTCATGTATGCTGCGTACTTCGCTTTCCTAACCATTTCCAAAACTTAAAAAAAAAAAAAAAAAAACACCGTAAACCTCAATTTTCTACGTACCAGTTTCTCATCCGCGTCAATTCCAAAGTCCTTTCTGAAAAATTCATCGTCCTTCCGGCCCGCGCAATAATAGTCCGGGTCCATATCCAGATCTGTCTGGCCGGCCGCCCAGCCGACGGCCACTGAAAGGGAGAAGGGATATACTGCGTTAGAACATTAGAACATAAAGATAAAGTAAGGGAAACTTCAAGAACCCATGAGGCCTCCACGTGTCAGTCCTTTTATGAAAGAAAGTGCGTCTCTCTCTCTCTCTCTCTCTCTCTCTCTCTCTCTCTCT
>CM035207.1:15962812-15965312 GCA_020233015.1 Callinectes sapidus | reverse complement strand
AGGCAGGCTAGGGTGGTGTGCTGCTGGCTAAGATGTGCTGGTGGTAAGGATGTGTTGCTTGTTAGTTTAGGAGGATTTGCTACTAGTGAAAATTTGCTGCTGGCCAAAATATATGTCCACAAACGTGCATTAGTAGTAAAAATGTGTTGTTTTTTAGTAAAAGAAGGATTTGCTACTTGTAGAGACGTGCTACTAGTAAAATGAATGTGTTGCTAGTGAAGAAGTGCTGTTAGCCACTCTAGGGGAACGTGCTGCTAGTAAAAGGGAAATACGGCACTAATTGAATAACGCTAACAGAAACGTGCTCTGCTATCTATTAAATATGTTATGCTGTATGGCAATGTACTGCTAGTAGAAAAAAAAATGTGCTACTTAACGTGTTCTCTTTTGCATCGCCGTGTCCGGATATCTTTTCTTCTTGGCGCCGTGCTTGTTTTTCTCTTCAAACTGGCTTTAGTGCGGTAGCTTTTTTTTTTTTTTTCACTGGGTGACTAGAACATGAGTAATAGGACGCTGGGGACGAACAATGGTGGCCTGGCTGGGTAATGGTTAAAGGGTAACTCTTACTAAGTGTGTGACAGTGGATGGGGATTAGTGGGCGCTCTGACACATACCATCTCTCTCATTATGTATATATCAGGTCGGCAATTCCACACTTGGCGCCCCAAACAAAGCATTACACATTTATTCACGCATCATTCACACTCTTAGCTCCGTTGTCCTCTGCTGGAAAGGGATTGTAGTAAAAGAAGTAGTAGGAATAGTGCTCCATCTATATATTTATCTATATACCAGGTCGGCAATCTTGGACAGAACATCACAAACATCATTCACACATATCATTCACACTCTTAACTAGCCCCGTGGGTCACTAGTAGAAAGACGTTTGACATAGTGAAAGAACAAAAATACTAAAAATAGGAAGATTTCGATTGTGCGGCTCCAAAATAGAAGTTTTCAGAAATTTAATCCAGCAGTTCATACAGCAACGTGAAAATCGAAGTGGAGACGTTAGTAAAAAAGGAAAGGATCCTTAGGAAAAGAAAGTGATTCTTGAGAATCGTACCAAGCTCGTGTGAAGGCAAAGAAAGAAGTAGAGGTGCAACAGTATCCGAACATTGGTGGTGCGTGGAAGTAGGATCTTTAGGAGAGAGAGAACCTTGATCAGAAATGTTCTAGTAGACGAAAGAGACGGTCAAAGGAGACAAATATTCCTAAGATATAGACAGCGATGAAGAAATAAGAATCTAGAGAGAGGAAGAAAAAAAAAGTTAAACAAAGAAGATGAAAGGAGGAAAAGAACGAAAGAAAATAGTTAAGGAAACAAATGTCTTTGAAAAATATAGACGGTAAAGAAGAAGAAGAAGAAGAAGAAGAAGAAGAAGAAGAAGAAGAAGAAGAAGAAGAAGAAGAAGAAGAGGCAAGGAAATGGAGACGCTTAGGGGAAAACCACCATTTGTCTTCAGGCGGCGATTCACTGAAGAGGAGAACCACAGAGAATACCGGCGTGCCTGCATTAGGGAGGGAGCGCTGGCAGCAGAGGAGGTTGAAGGACGACTAAATGGAGTGGCAGGCTGGTAATCAGATCCTGCATGCAAGCGATGTATTTAAAATGTATGCAGTGAGTTATTAAGTAACATACGCTGAAAGTAAAAAGGAGGGGGAGGGTTCAATACATTTGTCCCATTCTTTTGGTTAACTCTCTCAGACCTGCTCGGGTGCTGGCATCTGAGAGGCTATTTTGTCATCTCTATTGCTCTTGCCCCCCCCCCCTCAAAAAAAGAAAAAAAAATATATATATATATAAATAAAAAAATAAAAAAATAAAATAAAATAAAATAAATAAATAAATAAATAAAATAAAATAAAATAAAATTTCACCCTTCCATCAAAATGCATTTCGTCTAATTATTTTACCCTTTCATTGGACTGGCAGTTAGTATTTTTATTTATTTTTTTTGTGGCCCTTGGCTGGTTTCCCCCTTACATAAAAAAAAATCTATTCAAAGCCTGTCATGTGTAGATTTGCTGGTTCGTTGTACCTTCCCCTAAAAACAGATGCAGGACAAACTATTCCTTTATAATGTATTCCAAACTTTCTTGAGCCTTCCGTCATAAATGTGTACCATCAGAATATGCAAATCTAGCCACATGTAAGCCTGAATATTTGTGGCACTTTCCTTGCTGCTCTGTTCTTGAGTAATCACCCTTGTGGAGTCGATCTGAGCCTTGAATTTAGGTAGACAGGGCGTGTTTAGCGTAATGCCGCGGTTTAGAGAGGCAAACAAGCGCTCTATAATCACGTGTATTGCTTGCGTGCCTGAGTGAGTGAGACCAGCGCAGTGAGTAAGCGAGGCGGGAGACGAGATAAATTTCTAACCTCTCTTGGAAAAAGGAACTCGTGAACCCTTGCTTGTTACTGATGCATTATTATTATTATTATTATTGTTATTATTATTATTATTATTATTATTATTATTATTATTATTATTATTATTAT
>CM035207.1:15893356-15900856 GCA_020233015.1 Callinectes sapidus | reverse complement strand
CGAGGGGAGGGTGAGGGAGGTTCTAGCTTGCGCTTCGACCTTGGCTGAGGAACTGGTACAGGGGAATCAAGGTGATTGTTTGCCTTGATTGTAGAAAGAAAAGGGGAGAAGGGGAAGGAAGAGCGGCCGGGAGGTGGTGGCATTGGAGTCCTTTGTGTCTTAAAACATGTTGGGAAAAGAACACATAAAAATATGAAGAAACCGGTATGGAAGATGGAGCGAGGCCGTAAGATGTAGCAGGAGGCGATGATACTGGCGATGCGAGAAGATGAAGGAAGAAAAAGGAGGGGAGATGTTGCGTTCCAGATAGCGAGACGTGAAGATGAGGAGGCGTGAAGACTCACGGTCACCCGGTGCTCAGGTGCCGAGTAGGTGTTAGGGTGGAGGAGGTGTTGGTAAGGGGGGAATGCTGGTAGGGGAGGGGATGTAGGGAGGGAGTGGAGGAGATCTGCAGTGGCGTTACCTTAGCCACAAAACCTCACTTGTCTCACCTGGCCCTGACCCGTGATCCGGCGTGACCCAGGATGCGTTGTTGGTTACGTCACGGCACCGCTGGACGCTCTACCAGCCGGGCTCCTGTATCTGGGGGCTATAGTGCGATAAAAAGGAGTCGCGAGGATGATGATTCGCGAAACTCGATGGTCAGCAAAAAAAAAACTAACTGGAGATTATTGCCTTGATGCTTGTCGCCTGGGTGGGACCTTGAGATGGTGGTGGTGGTGATGGTGGTGGTAGCGGCGGTGCAGTCTGCTCCACGTGGTACTATCAGTTACCACAGCGATGACTTTGAGATTGGCGTGCCGTGGCGGGAAGCACGTATAAGGCAGAAGCCATTAAAGGATCCTGCATTTCTTTGTCTACTTCGGCCTCAAGATGAGTTTGTCCTTTTTTGTGCGAATATTCATGACAAAAGTAGGACAGAATCGTATCAGCTCATGTGAGGGACTGGTCTTCCGCCTTAGACAGTGTGGATGTGTTAAGGATTCAGGAAGAGGTTAGATGACCATATAAATCTAGGACACTTGGGCAGTACAGGAGTGATGGAATGACTGAAGGTTTACTCTCCCCAAATGGCTTTATTACGAGCCTGTATGTGACTATGGGGTGTGCAGGTGAAGACAGATTGGGGGGTTCTGGACGCTTCGATGCCTTGAGGGTGGACGAGTGGCCGACTAACCTCACTATGCAGGCCGTGTGAAGGTTGACGAGGGAGGCCTAGTAGAGGGACGCCACTGAATGAGGGGAGGGTCCCGGATGCCATGGCGGGACCGGGCGGGGTGGTGCGCGGTGAGGGAGGCAAGGAGGAGAGGGGAAGGGGAGGCACCCGCTACTCACCTTGTTGGCCTCACAGGTGGAGTAAGTTTGGTGTCGTTAATAATAGACTCAAGGTGAAGTGAAGCAAATATGGCTGCTGGTTGTACGCGCGCCGGCCGGCATGGGATAGGGACACGAGGGGCCTCAACAAGTCTTGCAAGTGTCTCCTCCTCCTCCCCTGTTATCCCTCTCCCTCCCACTTCTCTCCCTTCCTCTTCCCTTATCCTTCTCCTGCCACATGGTCAACCTCCCCCTACTAAAATTACCCGCAGTCACGCATTTGTGGAAAAAAAGTACCATATTTTACTCTTCAGCACCGTTGGCGTGGCGGTAACCTCGAGGACACAAACATCACACCCATAGATAAATCTCTTACCGTTTGAAAAGGTTGAGGAGCGAAGTTTGGGGTATCCACCTTTCCAAATAGCAAGTTTCATCCATGGTGGGCTCGTGGTTGCAGAGATACAGGAATTCCAAACCAGATCCACCTTTATGAAACGTGTCGTTTTCTTATGTAAATGAATATGTAAGAGCTAGAGTATTTTCTCCGGCTCTTTCTTATCCTTCTTGAGAACTCACACATCAATATTTCATAGAAATTTATTACATAGTGTTCCGTACATAGAGAAGAATAACAATAGAACGATCCCTACATGACTTTCATTAATATTTTCTACAGCTCATCCTTCTTCTTTTGTTCTCCTTCCTGGAAATTTGTACATAAACTTTCGAAGAAGTTCACAGTGCACTGTTCTTTGCTGAGAGAGGAACACCAATAGAACAGATGCTACATGACTTTGCTTCGTATTTTCTATTGCTCCTCTTTCCTGGGAACTCATACATATTATGCCTCTCCTAAATTCATAGTCCAGTGTCTGATATAGAAAAGAATAACAACAATAACAACTCTACTCGTCCTTCCTTAAATATTGTTTCTTCAAGACCTCTTTCATCTCCTGTCTAGAAAGGTGATGGTGTACAGTGTCTCTTAGAGAGTACTGGTGGTCATGCATGTAGGCGGTAAGGTAGTGTGGTGTTCGCCAGGCAGGGCATGTCACCAGATTTTGTCCTTGCTGGGGTGGCATGCTGATGTGCTTGACGGGGGACGTATAATGGAGCGATGTGTGTGTGTGTGTGTGTGTGTGTGTGTGTGTGTGTGTGTGTGTGTGTGTGTTCAGTGCTCACGTCAAAGGGTGGTTTCACTGCATTCCGCTCTCGTGTAAAACTGGATATCAGATGCGTATAATTGATGCCCCTTGATTCCCCTACCCTTACCCCTCCACACCATCACCCTCACCACCCCCACTCCCCACCCACAACCACACCCCTACGCTGCCTCCCTCACCCACCACACCCCTACGCATCACCAGGTTACTTAACAAGCTGCAGGTTACTTAACTGGACTACTACTAGTATTAGTAGTAGTAGAAGGGAGAGAGATGTTGAGAGGCCTCTCCGACCTTGAGCTAGACACAGCCTCCCACTCAAGGCTGTCACCCGCCCCCTCGTCTCCCCTCTGGCCTCCCCCTCCCCACCGCCCTCGAAACCGCTTCAGTATTTGTGTGAAAAGACAAAAAGTTGTGCTCGAGGGACACACACTGGTTGGGGCCCCGACTTGCCAGCCACCGCAGCGTCACTCCCACCAAGGCCGAGTGTCGCAACGCCCTGGCCAGCGGGAGAGGAGGGGAGAGGGTACATGCAGGGATAAAGGCACTGCAGGAAACATTAAGGGAAGATTCGAATATTTAGTAGAGTTAGTTGGCATAGAGGGAGGAGAAACGGTGGACTTATGATTGCATTGTTTGGATATGTAAGGAAAGAGAAGAGAGAAAGGGTATATGTAAGAATGTATTTGAACTATTTTAGGGAGCAAAGGGTTTAAAAGGAGGTAAAAGGGAAGGACTGGAAACTGGAATGAGTGAGTTTGTATGGAAGGAGAGAGAAAGAAAGAGTGTATAGAAAGATAGCGAAGAGGGAGGAAATTCAGAGTATGAGAAAGGGATAACTTGGATGAAAGACTACCTGAGAAAAAAGAGAAAGAGGACCAGAGTTAGTCAGAAATAAAAAAGGAAAGAAGAGAAGAGGATATAGAGTATGTGGTTTATCGCAAAAGAAAGCAGGAAAGGAAACAAAAAGGTAAGCATTGAGGGAAAGGGCAAGGAAACAATGGAGAGAGGATATGTGATAAGAAATAGAAATAGAAAAAGAACAATTGGGGAAGCATTGAGGAAGGAAGGATACAATAAGTAGGGGAAATAATTGAAGGAAAAGTAACCTGGAAGGAAGTAACGAAGAAGGAAGGAAAGGTTAAGTAAACAAAAGCAAAATAAAAAAAAGGAAATCAAGAGCCATCAAGTGAAGAGTATTAGACACAAAAAAGTGGAAGTTAATGAACAATTGAGAAGGGTAAGAAGAAAACTGATGGAGGAGGAAGTCGGGGAGTAGAACTGTGAGGGAAAAAATAGATACAAGTTATAAGTGGAGGAAATGTTGAAGTGAAAATCAGATCACGATTGTTGAATGAAAAAAAAGAGAAATATACATTAAAGAGTTATTCATGTAAAGTAGAAGGAAAAAAAGAAAAGAAAGTATGAAGGACACTTAAGCAGTATTGTTGAAAGGAAACAAATATAGATATGGGAAATAAGAAAAAGGAGTTTTCAAGGATATCTAAGCAAAGCGAAGGGAAAAAATAAAGAAGAGAAAAAGCTGGGCTTGAAAAAGCAAAAATTAGTCCAGTCATAACCTTTCAGGAAACTTGAGACTGAGAGACGGAAATGTTGGACCAATGAGAATGTTTATTGTATCATTATCTTTTGCCAGTTACTTTTTTTCCTACCACATGACGTGACAAAGATCAACGCTTAAGATAAACTTATTGAATTTATAAATAAATAACCAGGAAATTATATCTCACATCATAATACCAAGTGCACGATGGGTGGCATTTAGCGCGTGTCGCAACCCTGATTAGATTGGCGTGGCCTGATGTTTGTTTTGTTGTGTTGCAGGCGAGGTGAGCAGGACGCACAGGTGTGAGTGACGCCAGGAGCACCTCTGCCTTGGCTCAGGTAACGGGCAGCGCGGGTTATTCAGTTTTTCCTGCTTTTGTAATGCCACAATAGAGTGAACACATTCCTTTCTTAAATTACTTTCTTGGAGACAGAGAACAAGTGCCTTTCTGAAATACTGGGTTCAAATGTGTTTTTCTCAACCATGAGCGTTAGATTTCTTTCTGCAGTAAAGTTTGAATTAATTTTTGGAATAGAGAGTTTAAACTACTGTCTCGAATAAACATCAAGTTGCTGTCTTAAAGAGAGTACAGAGAGGTGAAATTAATGTCTCAAATAAAATGATTTTTTTTATTTATCTAATCGTTTTGAAAAGCCGTAACAAATAACTTCCCTAAACATACCTCTAATTTTACTAAAAGAAGAGGTAAGCTATCTTTCTGTATATTTTCTCTGTAATAGAGATGTAAGACGAAAGCTTGGACTTTGCTAGCGAGGGGAAACAACAAATTTTTGGAAATGATGTTTTTATTTATAATATACAATTAGCTACGTTATGTACAGGGTCAATTGTAAAGACTATAGGCTCCCACTGGGCATGAGGTAAAATCGTTCTCCTCAGTTCTAACTTGGGTTTTAAAGGGAATGCATCTGACTCCTCCCAGTTCGTGACGTGATCAAATAACCACGCCCGTGAATCTTACAATTGGTGCATTAGTACAAAAGGGGCGTTACTTATATGTTTTTGCATAACACCTTGGACTGAGTTCACTCTATGTCTTGTCTCTTAACACTTTCCATGTTATATGGCACGCTTTTCCCCTAATTGTTAACACATCTACAGTTATCTCTAAGGATACTACTGGCTAGAAATTGAAAAAAATGTATTCTTTAAATAACTTTATTTGTTGTTGCTTCTTATAAGGACTTGTTTCTAATGCAAAGGATTGCTGCATGACACAATAGATGAATTAAATAATCCAAACATCCTGAATTCTGGCTGTCACATCCAGCGATGCATGGTATTCGTCGCTCCGTGATAGTTATAAAGTTGAAACATAATAGTTCAAAGCTGAAAGAACAGATGTTTTTTTTTTTCGATAGGGAGAAGAAATCCACTTCCACTCTTTGTTTTGAGTAGAGTAAATTTCATTGATTTCGATAGAGAGATGGAATGGATTTTGATTAAGAAAAGATATTTCCTTTTTGAAATAGATGATTTCGTTTTTGAACATGGGGGAGAAATTTCTTTTGAATAGAACAATTTTTGATAAAAATTGCGTTTTTTAGACGGAGGGATTTTTTTTTTTTTAATAAAGATAAATTATCCTTTTGAATAAAGAAATACGTCTTTCTTTTAACAAGAAAACAAAAATATCTTTTTAAAATAAAGAAAAGTTCTGAATAAAAAAGAAGCCACCTTTTTGAATAAAGAAAAAAGCTGCTGTTTCTGTTGGCAAAAAATTCTTCCGTCACCAGAGTGAATACATTCCGTGTCTCACGAGGCAGCTGAGGCAGGAATGAGGCCGCCACTTCCTATTTCCTCACCTTAACAAACCGACGTGAACTTGACCCACAATGCTTTTTCTTGTAATGTTCTCTTCTTGGGCAAGTGAATTATAGAATGCAGTTATACCAGTCCACCTCATCAATTTCCTTTGCCTGGCGTTGTAATGCTGTTGTAATTAATTTGCTTCACCTGCTGCTATTTTTTGTAATGTGTGTTCGTTCCATATCTGTTTTTCTTCGTGGGAATGACATTTGAGTAGATCTTTTTATATATACTTTTGTTCTTGATTTACTTCTCTGATGCATACATATAGATAAATTGATGAATTAAAATAAGTAGATAAATAAACACAAAGAAATAGATAAATTGATAGAGAAATGAAAAATTAAGTGCTTGGAAGTTAGGTAATACAAGAGTTTGATTTGGTAAAAGCATTTAGAGAACCTGACAGGAGAGAGTTCAGTTTCAGACTTCACACTGAGAGTATACACAAGTTCAGTAAGTGTTCACGTTCATTGTTTACGTCAACACTTCACTTCAAGACAAAGTGTCAAAAGTAGGCGTTTAAGGGAACACATTCTCCCAGCAAGACTGTAATTCCCAAGGGTTTGTAAACGTTTCGAACTCTCATTAGTACAATTTACTAAAGCCACACAGGTGATTAGATAATTAGTTTGGTTTTCACGACGTGTTTTCCCATTGTTAAATTTTCACTGCAATCATAAAAGGACCCTTAAGAATATCTAAAGAACTTCCGTTGAAGAGCAGTACAACAACAGTAGAAATGCCAAAATCATGAAAATACCCGTGAAAACTCAAAGCAACTCTCACGAAGCTATGAATACATACCTGAAAACCCCAATAATTTCCACTAGATGCTGTTGAGAAGCCGCAGAAACATCAAAATCAGGAAGACAACCATGACAATCCATACAAGTTCCACTACACCCTGTAAACATAACTGAAAGCTCCAGTAACTTCCACTAGATCTTGTTGAAAAATAGTGAAAACATTGGGATGATAAAAAAGGATTACCTCGGAAAACCCTCAATAACATCAACTACACGAGTTGAGCCTATGATAAGACGGCAGAAGGTTTGAGAAAGACGGACCTTGGCAAACCGCAAGACAAGTTTGGAGCAGCGCCTCTTCCTAACGTGTCATTTATTGCATGTCATACGACGCGCTGTGCTGACTGAGTAACGCTCCCAGTGTCTTTACTGCACCACGTAATTGGTCCACTTTCTCCGCTGAGCTTGTGAAATACTGAGTTGAAATGCCTCCGCTCTATTAGTACCTCGACTCAAATGAAATGTTGTGTTCAGGATGACGTTACATATGAGTTGCTTGTATTTCATTTAGCGTATGAGTTTGACAAGAGTGATGATGTCCAGTAACTGCCTTTTGTATACCAGTGATTTGCTGCACATTGTTCAATTATGGGCTCAGAAAACGAATAGAGTTGTTGAATAGGAGTAACTGTTAGTTGATAAGAGTGTATGATATCTTCTTTAATATGTGCAGTTTTTTCCCATCCCTGCAGTCTTTCCCATGTTCATCATAAGAGGTTAGGGTTCGTTTCTTGTCTTTCCCATAAGGGTCTGTCTTCTGCTTGCTCTCTATTCATCCCCTCCCCCCCCCTCTCTCTCTCTCTCTCTCTCTCTC
>CM035207.1:15877694-15888950 GCA_020233015.1 Callinectes sapidus | reverse complement strand
CTCTCTCTCTCTCTCTCTCTCTCTCTCTCTCTCTCTCTCTCTCTCTCTCTCTCTCTCTCTCTCTCTCTCTCTCTCTCTCTCTCTCTCTCTCTCTCTCTCTGTGTGTGTGTGTGTGTGTTTGTTTGTTTGTTTGTTTTGTGTGCTCTCGTTCCCTGGTGTCAGCCTGCGACCCTTCCCCTAGAGCAGGTCAGGTCAGCGGGGCGAGAGACTGGTCTGGTTTGCAGAAATCATGATTCAAATAGTTTCTCATTGATAAAGTGTTGATGCGGGTAAAGGCACACGATGGCGACTCCCCTTCAGGAGTTCTTGGCCGCTATTCCAGCCCCGGGGAAGGTCTGGGATATGTAGTTATGGGTTATATTGTGAAGCACCTCGGGCTCTCACCACAACTTCTGTGAGGTCATTGGTCGGGCTTTGACAAATACTTTTTAAGTTGCTGATGTGAAATTCTTGCTAAAGTAAAGAAAAATCTAGGTGTTTTACAGTAAATCAATACAAACGATATTTGATATAACAAAGTAATTTTTAAAGTAATGATGTTTTGCAATGGAATCATGGAAGTATTAGATTTGGAAAGTTACCTCTTGAGTTACGAAAGCAGCCTTAAGAATATTGTTAACTTCCATTACAGTGTTGTGTGGTTCAGCTAACGTAAAGAAAGAACACTGTCTCTGGCGGATAGGTTAAGTAAGAGTCACTTGAGCATCTTGGTCTCCAGGTGCTTGTCTTTTGAGCCTTACTTTTGAATATCCGATCAAATTTTTCTGAAGGTGTAATTGATTAAAAAAATCTTTATTATATGGTATGTTATGTAATACTTTAAATTGCTTAACAAAAAAACCTGAACATTAAAAACCTAAGCTTGCCTAAAAACATACAAAGACAACTTGATTTTATTTGTTGTCGTAATGAAATCAACCGTCAGTGACATTATGTCATGCGCTCTAGATACATAACAAACACCTGAACACTAGAAGGAGGAAAAACTGCCCATCCACTCCCTGTCAGAGCGAGGGGCGTGGCCTGGCTAGTGTGGACCGGTGCCACGGGTTGGAGCGGGGAGGGGCCGGGGCTCCTCTGCCGGGCCGCCCCACACGCACCACCTGTAGCCCAGCAAGGAGTAAGTGTCATAACGCCTGGGCAGCACAAAACCTTGCTGCAGTCTGTACCTTGTGTCCTTGGTACGTGAGCGTCTTTTGGGCACCTGTGCTTTTTTTTTTATCGAGTGTTCATGATAACTTTCATTTGCCTCAATCTCGAAAATCTGCCTTGAAACTTAAATTTTGTCCATCTAATTTTCGGAAGGGTTTTTGGTACTTAATGGTCTTTTGATGTTTATATATATATATATATATATATATATATATATATATATATATATATATATATATATATATATATATATATATATATGTACTTTTCTTTTTCATCATAACTTTCATTTGCATTAATCTAGAAAATTTTCCTTGAAACTCAAATCTTATCTATCTTACCTCTGTCTTATGTTTGGTGAGTCCTTGATACGTGAGTTTCCTTTGGTGACTAAGTTCGTTTTTTTTTGTGGAGCTCATTATAACGCAATTCTCTAAGTCTAAGAAAAATCTCTTTCAAGAAACTTAAATCTTTCTAATACTCGAAAGATTCCTGATACCTGAGTGTGTTTTGCTGTCTACCTTTGTTTTCAGGCAATTCACTTGAACATTAACTTACCTCAGCCTAGAAAACCTGTCTTGAAACCTCCCTCATATCCCTTAAGTTCAGGTTCTTAGTAAGTGAACATCTTTTGGCGACTATATACACCTCCTTCTGTGACTGCCATTGCTTAAACTTCCCACATTCTAGAAAACCCACCTTCAAACCTCCCTCTTATCAAATGCACTCGGGTGTAGATGTCCTGTTTATACGCATGTTTTCTGCCAGAACCTCCCAAACCAGTCGTCCAGTCGTTCCCTTTCGATGGGATTGGTGCAGAGTATTGGGCGTCACCCGGGTAGAGTTTATGTGTAGAGGTGTGCTCGACTCGACGTTACGTAAATCGACCTAACGTTTACACAAGTCTGAGGAGCCGGTACTGGAGGGGCGGGCGTCACCTTCAGGCCGGCTGGGGCGAGGCGGGCGATGCAGCTAGGGGGATGGAAGGATGGAGGGGGAGGGTGAGGTGAGGCGAGGTGTGGTACAAGAGCAGGATCAGAGGGAAAGAGAGTAAAGACAAGGCTCAGGTAAGAAGGTTGGCAGTGGAAAAATAAATGAGGGAGGGATGGACAAGATTGATGTAAGATTGTTAGTTAGTACCAGGAAAGAAAGGTAATGAAAGGGAAGAGGGAGGGTCAGGTGTGTGTGTGTGTGTATGTGTGTGTGTGTGTGTGTGTGTGTGTGTGTGTGTGTGTGTGTGTGTGTGTGTGTGTGTGTGTGTGTGTGTGGGGTTGCCAGGTGGAAGATCAAGGTTAACCTGCCCAGTTGAACAGAGGTAAACCAGAGTGTGTCAGCGCCGTTACCTGTACTTTACTGAGCAGGAGGAACAGGAGAGGGAGAAAGAGGGAGGGAGGAGGGCAGCAGCGAGAAGGCACAAGAAACTGACTGCTGCAGGAAGGAGGCGCGGGGGATGGCAGATTAACGGGAGGTAACGCTAGGAAGGAAAGGGAAAGAAAAAACGCGCGCAGAGAGTAAAGGGGAGGAAGGAGAGGGACGGAGATTGACAGAGAGAAGGAAAAAAATAGAACGGGGTCCATGAGTAGCATACATAAGCTACACACACACACACACACACACACACACAGACACACACACACACACACACACACACACACACACACACACACACACACACACACACACCGAGGTCACACAAGCGCCGGCCGGTGTCTGGTGCGGCGAGGCAAGTGTGGCTGGCTGGCTGGCTGGCTGGCTGTTTGTCGGTCACTGTGGCACCTTATGGTCACTCTTTTGGCTTTTGTACATCCACAGAAGTACTCCTATTGGTGAACTAGAATTGTTTATTGATCTTTTCACCCTGACTTTACTTGGAGGCTGTTTGCAAGGAGGTTCTCTGAAATAAAGTGGTCGATGGATGGAGTAGAATCAGTAATCAGGTTAGTGTCGAGTCAATGGGGGACTTTAAAAGAAGACAGATTTATAGATGAGAATGATAGGTGGATGTAGGTATGACACAGTTACTTCTACGTGTTGGACTGGTGATTTGCTGCAGCTTGTCTTATGCCCTCATGTTCTTTGATGAGGATGTTATTGGACATATGTAAGTAACCCAGCGGTGCTCCCTGGTCCAGTCAAGGCTCCTGGGTGAGATTCCAGTAATAGCCACGTTTCATTCTGTAAAAAAGGAGAGAAAGAGTGGAGAGAAAAAATGAGGCGAAGGCCACTGGTGACATGACATGGTTCAGGCCTATCGAAACTAGCTGGATGACTGGTCGCTAGCCGGCTGAATGGCCTACTAGCTGAGGGACCGGCTAACTGACTGACTGGCTGGGTGGGTGGGTGAGTGGCTGGCTAGATAGCGAGGTGGCTCATTCTACAACTAAATGACTGGATATGTGATTTACCGATGAAGTGATTGACTGGATGGCTAGATGGAAGTGACTGACTGACTGGCTGAATCGTTCGGTGGATATATGACTGACTTAGAGGCTGACTGGATAGCTGGGATGGTTGGATGGTTGGATGGTTAGATGGCTGACTCATAACCCATTCAACTTATTGCTCTACTGACTGGTTGCATAACTGGCTGACTGACAAACATCCTGGCTTTGATTGGTACATGGGCTGACTGGCTTAACTCTCGCGGTGAATGAGTGAATGAGAGGACTAGCTGGCTTAGAGTGAGGGGCGGATTTGACTCTTGGCTGGCCGACAGATAAGCTGGAGGCGTGGCTGGTTGTCTCACTGGCTGGGTGGGGGTGATTAGCTTTGGTTCATGACGCGTTAGTTGGTTTTGCGCAGCACCATTTGCTCTGTAGCTCACTGGGCCTTGCTTGTGTGGCTGTGAGAATACTTGATGTTTATAATTGTTGTGTTTGACTGGTGTTTGGATGTACAATTGGTGTGGTTGGCTATGTTTGGTTGCTGTGTGTTTGTGTGTGGATGTATATTTAAGAACATAAGAGCATAAGAAAATGAGGGAAGCTGCAAGAGGCCGTTAAACTTATTCGTAGCAGTCCCTTTGCCTGTTTCCGCCTATCATCGTCATCCATTAACTTGCTCAATCTTCTTTTAAAAATCCAGCTGTGTTTACCTGTGATATCTATGGTTTAGTTAGTGTATTGCTGTGGTGACTATGCCCAGCTGTGTGTGCGTGTGTAACTTTATGGCTGTGGGGTTGTATAATTGTGTATGCTGTGGTAGATGGTTATGTGTGGCAGTGTGGTGGATAAACTGTGGGTAGTGTGTGTGTGGCTATGGGGCTGCTGTGGTCTTCCTGGTGGGCGTTCTAAGCAGGTGGATGTCGCAACTTAAGTGGTAATGGACTGTGCAACACAAGCCGACCCACTTGTCAGAGAGAGAGAGAGAGAGAGAGAGAGAGAGAGAGAGAGAGAGAGAGAGAGAGAGAGAGAGAGAGAGAGAGAGAGAGAGAGAGAGAGAGAGCTAACAGGCTTACCCCTATTGACGTCAGAACATTCTACGCACATAATTTATGTAAAAAAATAAAATAAATAAATAAATAAAAGAAAAAAATAGTAAGAAAAAAAAAAAAAAACCTTGGTCTGGTTCATGTAAAATTTTGCGTCATCAGGGTTTCAAGTTGCGTATTAAGACTTTTGTGCTTAACTCTGCTGCAAAGTTCTGTGTCTGTTCCTGAAGAGTTATGCAAAGAATCTAATATTATCTTCTAACCCCCTTCCTTTACTTACGTAATCATGCAGAGTAACAATTTGGCCGAGTGTTAGGTAAAGTTTGGTAGAAAATAATCTCAGAAGGTTCTCAGGGTCTGTATTATTAATCAAACGTTTCAGTGTCTTGTCTTGTTCCCCTTCAGCAAGCTCTAGTAGAAATCAGTTGAGGCTTTCGTGGATGCCTTTATGATTGCAATGATAGTTTGCAAAGTCTTTTGAAATCAACACTCATGAGAACTCGAGTAGTCATTTCTCTTGCCTTTGAAAACAGTTCTGGTGAGAGGAAGGTGTTTGAGTATACGAGTAAAGATTTGATTTAGACATTTCCTTCACTGAGCACTCGGTCCCTTGAAATACTCATGTTATGTGAGTCCATGTCTCCCCTTGGTATTAAAGTTCTCTGTTTTGCCTGAGTTAGGGTGTCGAGGTGTTTACTTTATGACACAGTTTACGTTTCGATGTTTAATTTGTGATTTGTTTCTTTTATATCTACTTTATGATAATCTTCTCTTTCTGACATTTGATTTCTGTGTCTCCAATGTCTGATTTATTAGTCTTTTCGTTTTGAGGTTTGATTTACGACAGTTTCTTCAATATTTACTGTACGATGGTATTCTCGTTGCGTCACGCTCACGACCTAAGCCTTCATGACGACCTTCAAACGTTCAGACGCTCCAAATTAACGTAGTGATCTGACTCAGCACACATCCACGCCTCGGACACGTGCTGCTGACACGCTGAGGTTCTGGGTCACACTCGCCCCTTCCCCAGAGAGCGGAGTGGAGCGGCGGCCACCTCTGCGTGGACACGAGGAGTATTCTCTTAACATTTGCTGAGAGTAACCATGGCGGTCACTGGGGTGCGGCACTGCTGGCGTGACACAGGATGCGCCGGGCTCAGGATAAGGGGCGGACTAGACCAAGCCAAGCAGTTGTTTAACTGGATGCAAATAATGGAATGATGGCCAAACCTGTTAACACACCAAACTCTTTTCCATTGTCTTTTATGCTTTTCCTTATTCTTAAGTCCTCTTATAGGCTGGAAGTCTTACCCCACAACCTGCCACTCAGAGTCTTACAAAACCTACTGATAGAGTTTTGGTGTGCGAGGGTTGAAGAGTGAAAACGTGAAGTACAGTTAGAGTGTAGAATGTTTCTCATTCTCTGACTTGCCTGTACCTTATGTACATATCTATTAGCTGGAAGGGAACGGAGCTAAAGAAGTGAAGGACACAACCATAACTGACCTTTGAATGCATGCAGCGCCTCCACCGCCACCATCACCACTACAACCACCACCACCTTAATCCAGATCACATGTAACTCACAGCCGCAGGTCAATCTCGTTCCGTGCCTGCCGAGGTCAAGCGGGGAGTGGCCGAGGTGGGGCTAGCCAACCACAGGACTCCGCTCGCTTGGCTACGACGAATCAATCTGGCCTTTGGAGTTGGTTGTGTGCTGGATTACTGTGTATGTGTGTGTGTGTGTGTGTGTGTGTGTGTGTGTGTGTGTGTGTGTGTGTGTGTGTGTGTGTGTGTGTGTGTGTGTGTGTGTGTGTTGTGTATGTGAAGGCGAGGAAGGTGTATTGTAGGCTGTGACTCAGAAAATATTCCCAGAAAGTCATATGCATAGTGTTTGGTGTATGCCATGCGTGTTGCATCCTCGAATTAAGCAGGCAAGGCTTCGTGCACACACAAACATGACATCAGTAGTTTTGACAGGCTATCCCTTCAAGGCTGAATACCCTTCTCGTCACTCATGGTAGTGGTGAAGGTGGTGGTTGTTAGTAATAGTGACAGTGTCTCAATAACTTACATTAGCATTTGTTAAAGGTACAGAGTCCTTGTTAACGTACCATAAGAATCATGAAAGCATGCACGAAAGTTCGTTGTCGCCACTCTGATAACTTTCATTGCAGCTTGTTTAAACCAGCAAGAATCACGTGTTGAAATGTTCGGAAATAGTCACTAAAAATATTATGTTCTACTTCATCACGTATTTGGGAACATATTCAGTTAACATGCTTAACAAAGTCTGTATTCTATGGTGAAAATAAACAAAAACAAACATCAGTGATAAATAAACGATAATGTATAGAAAATTATATTACAGTTTTTCTCTGCCACTTTCGCCTCTTTCCTGTGTCCACAAGCCACTTTCCCTTACAATAACACACACACACACACACACACACACACACACACACACACACACACACACACACACACACACACACACACACACACACACACACACACACACAAAGACAACTGTAGATGCACAAAGGGTAAAAATAGATATTGTACCTGAAATAGGGACTCTCTCGGTTGCTATATTCATACTAAAAGAAAAATAGGGAAAGGGGGGAATTGACACTAGGTTACTGACAATTGTAGCTCAACATTCACTGGGGGCGCTAAATGGAGCACCAAACAGGTACTTAAGAGAATTAAATGTAAGTGTGTCTGTTGATATTCCTCACACGAGAGTACAAATCAGACTTGTTTTTAGATATTACGAAGATACAATGCTAATGAGACTGTTTTGTCACATAACACATTAGCTCATACTGGCTATTGCTCAAACACACACACAAACACACACACACACACACACACACACACACACACACACACACACACACACACACACACACACAGAGGGGTGAGGGCATTATTAACCTTACTGGCATTTTTTTTGTAAGAAGAGTGACATCAGTTGTTGTTTGTTTCGTAAAACGTGTCCGCCTCTTAATTACTGTGTCTAACGTACTATGGAGATTCTCGGAAACCTGTCGTAAGCTAGCCTTGTGTGTGTGTGTGTGTGTGTGTGTGTGTGTGTGTGTGTGTGTGTTCAGTCGATAGCCATAATTGGTCATCCAATGAAAAGGTATTGCGTATAAATGACTTGGAAGGAGTTTAGTAATATTCTCTCTCTCTCTCTCTCTCTCTCTCTCTCTCTCTCTCTCTCTCTCTCTCTCTCTCTCTCTCTCTCTCTCTCTCTCTCTCTCTATTCCAATACTCTGTACGTATTTGCATCTATAGGTTTTCATATAAATTGCCACATCTTTTCTAACATGTAAAGTGTATGTGTCAATATAATACCCTGGGCACGGCAAGAAGAAAGATTAAGAGCGGAGTATGTGAAGAGAAGAATGTCGAAGAGTGAGGAAAACCCAAGGAAAGGTTTACGGATACAGTGGGAGGGGGACTTGCTTGTGTTGCGTGTGACAGGGGAGACGTAGGAGACCAAGGACGTTGTAGAGGTTGAACTGTTGTACTGACACCTGACAGGAATAACTAAGAGTAAGGAATAGAGCGGTGCTGATGGCTGCATAACTCTTATTGACTAATCCTTAGAATATGAGTGACTATTAGGGTATTGTTAAGATAGTCTATTTTATATTAGAATGATAAGAACGTACTGATGATTACTAAAATATAAGGGATAATACATGACTCGCTGACAGTAAAGGGAGACGCCACAGAGCTTAGTGAAATGATCCAATATGAAAATGCAGTGGAATTGAGGGGCTGAATTAAAAGTAACAGATCTATAAGCACAAAAAAAAGCCCCACTTGAACATGTAGTCTATTATTCACCCCTCTCATTATTAGCTTAGTATTTCGAAACTATACACTTGGGGGGGCACTCCTTAGTCTTTTCATTAGTCAAGTGAAACCCATCGTCTTGATTTGACCTCTGGAATGGACCCTATTGCCTTTCTAGCTTCAGTTTTTGAGTTCGCTTCCAAACGAAAAAAAGTAACTGTATAACCTGACCACGGCTGAAGTGCTTATGCTGACTAGCTAGCACATGAAAAAAAAGGGTGACTGGAACTTCCCCCTTGAACTTACAATACATCTTCATACTGCGCCGGAGGGAGTTCATAGCAGACTTGAAAGGTTAAGAAAACGTACGGTACTAGTATTGGGCCATTACTCTGCATTATGCCTGAGCGTAGTGCTTTTTGTGGGCAGTGACGCAATGCCACTTAGGGCCTTGCTACGCCTGTCTGGCTCAGCTCTGACGCCTCTTGCATGTCCCAGAGAACCTTCACTGTCTGTCTTTCTGTCTGTCTTCAGGTGTTCATCAGTTGAGCAATTAAAATGTTTAGTTACCTGTGTGTTTGGCTGTTTGTCTGTTCAGTTGCCCACTCGTTAAATAAGCAAAGTATTGTTTATTTATCTGTTTATCTTTGTTTTTCCTTCTTGCGGTCTTTATATTTGTTAATTTGTCTGTTTGTTCTGTTGTTAATTCGTTAAGCAGTCAAAGTATCACATGTGTCTGTCTGTTTTTCTGTCTGTTTGTCTGTATGTCTCTTTATTTACCTCTCTGTTCATCTCTTTGTCTATCTATCTATCTATCTATCTATCTATCTATCTATCTATCTATCTATCTTTATATCTACCTGTTTATCTATCTATCCATCTATCTATCTGTCTATGTATTTTCTTCTATCTATATACTATCTCTCTGTACATAAATATTCATATCACAGTGTAATTAATTTTCCTCTCAAAGTACTACCCTTCTTACCCTCCGACACACACACACACACACACACACACACACACACACACACACACACACACACACACACACACACACACACACATACACACACACCACTAATTACACACACACTCGTACCCTTGAGCTTTACTTGTGTCTCTTTTCTCTGTGTAGTTCCTTCCTGCAAAACCTCTTCCTTCCTCCATCCCTCCCTCCCTCCCTCCCTCCACCTCACCTGCCACGCCCCCAGGTAACTCTGGTAATTAGAGGTGTGTGTGTGTGTGTGTGTGTGTGTGTGTGTGTGTGTGTGTGTGTGTGTGTGTGTGTGTGTGTGTGTGTGTGTGCGCCACCGCAACGCCTCATAAGGAAGTCAGTGAGGGCCAGTGAGGGTCGCACATACACAAGGGATCAGAATGGCAACAGGAAACATTTAAACATTTATATAGATTAATTAAAGGCTTTGGATTGTGATTTTAATAGGATCTGATTCCTTTCTTGGGTTGAAAATGGATGTGCTGCTTTTGTTAATTTGGTTTTTTGCTGTTTGTATGTTTTTTCCTTTTATTGTTGTGTCTGTTTTTTTTTTCCGTTCGTCTGTTTCCTCGTGTGTGTTCGGAAGTGAATTGTTTGTGACTTGCTGTACTTTTTAATTTTTATTAGTAAAGGTTAAATTTTGCATCTCTCCTCTTTTTTCTGTCTCATTGATACACTGAAAAGTTTTCTTTTTCTCTTTCTTTCTTTTTCTTTCTTTCTTTCTTTCTTTCTTTCTTTCTTTCTTTCTTTCATTCTTTCCTTCTTTCTTTCTCTCTTCCTTCCTTCTTTTCTTCCTATGTTTCTTTCTCTTTTAAAAACGTTTGAAGCCAATACCACAATGACAGAGTAAAACACACACGCACACACACACACACACACACACACACACACACACACACACACACACACACACACACACACACACACACACACACACAAGGATTTTTTTCTACGCTAATCTTTGCCTTGGTTTTAACTCGTGTATCTTTCCATGTGCAAGTCTAGCAAAATCTATGTGTGTCTGTCTGTCTGTCTGTGTGTCTGTCATGTGGCAATGACCTGCTTTATCGTATTTGGCGAAAGAAAGTGAAAAAAAGTAATAAAAAAAGAAAAGAAAAAGTGTCTCATCAGAATTCAGCTCGAATCACCATCTCTCCTTATTTCGTCCTATTCCAAGCCCACCTCCCCCCATAAAAAAAAGAAGAATAAAAAAGAAAAGAAAAAAATATTGAGGTTAAATAGACTGATAATATGAAAAAAAGAAAAAAAAGGAGGAAGAAGAAAATAATAGAAATCGAACACGTACTTCTAAAGAAACTCTTGTGGATAGAAGTGTGTTAAGATCTACTCCGACTCTTATGGATAAATGTTGAGAATAGAAACTGGTGTTCATAAAAAAGTAAGAAGAAAAAAAGGGGAAAAAACCCCGCAAAATTCCAGTGGATAAAAGTAAAGAAAAAAAAGAAATGTGGAAAAAGTTACAAAATGAATAACAGTAAAATACGAAAGAAAAAAAATATATGCTTGAAAGTAAACAACAACAACAACAAAAATCTTATGTGTTTAAAAATAAATTTAAAAAAAAGTGAATAGAGAGACAGAGAGAGAGAGAGAGAGAGAGAGAAAAAAAAAAACTCACTTGACTATATACAAGGAGTCAAGCTGGCGAAAAATAATTGAATAAAAATGTACACTTACTTATTTGGGCATCAGTCAGTTGCATGAAGCGCGGCAGGGCCAAGATATCCACGCCAGGCACGGCAGTGTGTAGAATAACTGTTCCCTTCCCTCCTGTGTGTGTGTGTGTGTGTGTGTGTGTGTGTGTGTGTGTGTGTGTGTCTGTATGAGAGAGAGAGAGAGAGAGA
>CM035207.1:15833506-15845343 GCA_020233015.1 Callinectes sapidus | reverse complement strand
ATCTGCTACTCTCTCTCTCTCTCTCTCTCTCTCTCTCTCTCTCTCTCTCTCTCTCTCTCTCTCTCTCTCTCTCTCTCTCTCTCTCTTTCTCTCCACATTTATTTACTCAACTTCTTTCAATATTTTCAATAACGAACATGGATAAAAGTCTGTTCAAAGTTCCCATTATTCAAAAGATAAGCAGTATTGAAAGTTTGGTTTGTGTTTACTATCATTGTGTACTAGTAGAATTTAGGTCATCAGCACTAGGGAAGTAGTAACTAAGTGTGAGGAAGTTTATTTTTCCTGCTCCGAACTACTAAAAATATTACTACTGCTGCTACTACTACTACTACTATTACTACTACTACTACTACTACTACTACTACTACTACTACTACTACTACTAGTACTATCACCACCACAACCACCATTGCTTGACACTAAAAAAAAGGAGAGAAAAAGAATAAACTAATAGATACAGCTCCACTTGCCCTTCTCTTCCTTTTACTTTTCCAATACGTCAGCTGCATCATTAACAACTATCACCACCATCACTACCATAACCCCCACCATCGTCAAATTACATCATAAAATCAAACTCTGCATTCAAATGGCCACGCACTCACTTCCCTTTACCTGTTTGCCTCTCTGCTTGCCTGCCTGTCTTCTAGCCCCACCCTCACCTCCTCACCACACTCCTGCACCCTCCCCTACCTCTAAACCACACCTGCCTGTATCTCCTCTTGCCTCTACCTGGCTCCTTTCTAGACTCTTCCGCAACCGGCCACTCCTGCCCTCCCTTCCTCCGCCACCGCCTCTTGACAAAAACTTCTGAAGGAACTCTAAAGGCCCCCACGCCCTGCCCTGTGGGAGGACTTGATCTGCTCCTGAAGGTAGAGGGAGGGACTCAGGAGGTCTTTGTTCAGAGAGAGAGAGAGATTGAGAGAGAGAGAGAGAGAGAGAGAGAGAGAGAGAGAGAGAGAGAGAGAGAGAGAGAGAGAGAGAGAGAGAGAGAGAGAGAGAGAGAGAGGGAGGAGAGATACGAGAGAGAGGAGGGAGAGAGAGAGAGAGAGAGAGAGAGAGAGAGAGAGAGAGAGTAGGAGAAGGGGGCCGGAGGGAGGACGTGGAGGGAGTCAGGGGGCGGGAGGAAAGCAGGTCAGGAGAGGGAGGTAAAAGTGAGAGTGAGAGGAGTTCTGAGTCGACTGGAAACGAAGAGAGAGAGAAAGGGAGTTGGAGGTGGAGTAGGAGGAGGAGGAGGAGGAGGAGGAGGAGGAGGAGGAGGAGGAGGAGGAGGAGGAGGAGGAGGAGGACTGGATCTAACAGATTTGAGGGGTAGCCTGTGTGTATGTACGAGTGTATGTAACCTCCTTTCTCTAACTTCTACAACTGTTCCCTCTCTCGGTTACTTTGCAATGCGTTTCCTCTGTCATGAACGAATCACAGGAGTATATCATTCATGATTAAAGTTGTATTTTTACACAATTTACGTAATTTTACTAATGGACGCTTTCTTTAAAGTTTGGCCAAAGAGAAACGGCCGCCAGACTCCTCAGAACGACCCACGCACACAGTGCTAAACTTTAAAAGTGAGGAACACTCTTAGAATCCATTAATAAAATATATATCGTAACAAGTAGAAGAGCATATAAATAATTTCAACGTTCTCAGATTAACTTTGCGTTTTCGCCACCACAATGAATTGTGGTTTCCAATATACATCTTTTTTTTACAAAGGAAAGTCTTCCATCCGTGAAGTGGTACATTGTCTGAAGGGAGAAATTTACACCGCTCTTTTCTCCCCGGCCCAGTAATCGCCATTTTGCCTTAACACTGCCTCGCCTCACCTTCGCGAGAATTGCCTTCCTTTGTCAGGCAAGGAGAGGAGGAGGAGGTGGAGGGTAAGGGATGGGAAGGAGGTTAAGTTGCTCAAGTGTTTGACGCGCACAGTGATGAGTTTCTTCAGTTTTGATCACAGGAAATGTTGTCCAACATAATGAAAGTAATTGGTGATATTTGCTGATCAGGGTGGACAAAGGAAAGACAACGGCTGCGATGGAGCAAATAAAATGCCAAACGTGACTCACTCAGGATTCATACAGTGGAATTTTCAAACATGTAGCACGTAACCCGTGACTTTGTGCAAAAGATGCTATAACTTTAAGGCAACAACACAACGCACGAACAAAGAACAATCAAGGCGTCCAGCCCGTGGAGACTCGGACGCTCCTAAGATAGTGATCTCAGCTCGTCCACTCGCGGGCCAGGCCGCGGGGACGGGCCTCTACAGGAATACTCTGGTCTACTCTGCCCACCGTGCCCAGGGTGAGGCTGAGAGGCTGAAGGGGTACGCAGAGCCTCGGGTGAGAGACAATAGATAAAAGCTCACTCTGCCTCGCACGGCGAAGACACCAGCTGTGCACAGGCGAGCAACACACGGGGCAAGCACAGCATCACTCTGCACTTGACTAACTCGATTTGCACTTATGATTATTTCACTTACGACGTTAGTAACTTACCAATGCCCAGGAGGCCAAGGACCATCGCCACGCGTAACCTGGCCATGTTGTTTCCCAGTCTGACCGCGCACTGAGCTGAGTTGCCGTCGCGCGCCACTTATATACCCGCGGTGACGCCACCACTCTCACGCCGGACCCGCGTCAGGACAACCCGCTCCTGCGTTAGGATAGCGCTAGCCCCAAACCACGGACCTGTAGCCCTCGGGAAACTATGTATTTCTCAAAGAACAGGACAATCACGAAATGATTCGATAACCTTTGGTTCTCTGGGACGTGTAGGTGGAGATAATGGCGATCGTAGATAAAAGAACAACGATACAGCGTCTTATTAAGTCAAGGATACGTTTGCGTGACACAACACAAGCGGAAGACTCACCCACGGATGTTCCTCTCTCCATTAAAAGTGGCATGTGACATTATCATTGATATAATAATGATAATAATAATAATAATAATAATAATAATAATAATAATAATAATAATAATAATAATAATAATAATAATATTAACAGCAACAACAACAACAATAATGATAATAATAATGATAATAATAATAATAATTATGATAATGATAATAATAATAATAATAATAGTAATAATAATAATAATAATAATAATAATAATAATAATAATAATAATAATAATAATAATAATAACAATAATAATAATAATAATAATGACAATAATTTTCTATCATCCCAGGAAAGCTCTACATGATGACGTGACATTTTCATAATGTCATGGTAGTCTGCTCTGAGTGCCCCTGAAAATTCAGCGTAGAATGAAAATGATGTGCATGAATGGTGATGGAAGACTGAGTGATGAAAATGTTTGTGTGACAGAGATGGTGTGGCTGTGGTGGTGCATCCCCAGACTCATGATGCGTGAAGAAGCTTCCACTCAAGGACAAATCAACAAACACTTGAAACTAGGATGAGACTCCTGACGATAGGAGGACGTCCAGGAAACACCAAACTAATGTCAAAGGAACTTCCTTAAATAGAAATTGTTCTCCTTTGCTCTTTGTCTTTCCGGATGTTTTGAAAATCTGAAATTAAACATTATTATTGATGTGAGGCTGACATTTGTGCTGAGCTGCCCTAATGAACTTCTTTTGAAACTATCTCCTCTGTTCACGACACACGTCAGTACTATGCCTAAGTACACTGCATGGTTCACTTCAAACTGGAAGACCAGAAGACTCCAAGAATAAAGACTTTCACGGAGTGCTGAATACTTCTTACGTGAGGAGCTGAGGCGTCTACAAGTGGGTAGGATTTCTGCCTTCCTACTGCAGTATCCTTTCTTGCGGTGTGTTGCCCCATCTCGGTGCTCCATGACCAGCCTTCATCCCTCATGACCCTGAGTCCTGCTCCGTGAGGTCCCCGGCCTTCTTTCGCCAGCTGGTGCCCAGAGAAGTCGACGTCTTGATAGGACGAGTCTGCCACGATATTCCCGAAATAGATCTGTCAGTGAGTGGTCGAGGTGGCGGCCTGTGGGAAGAGCGCCCACTCCCACCAGCTGAGGAGTGAGTACAAGCGAGGAACGAAGATACAGCAATCACAAAGGGACTGATACGTGTATATTTGCTAGTTGCATTATGGTGTTTAATTCCCATCACAGATAAGAAGGAATGAACGTGAATCCTTCATAGTCTGGAAGTGAATGTGAAGTGGCGTCCATCTCTGAAAATCTTCTTTTTTCCCCTTAATGTCAAAGGGGCAGGGGAATGTACGCACCAGGAAGCGGATCACGCCCTCAAGTTTCAGTTTTGATTTGTAAGGAAAGAAATGGCTATTCATCTACATTTCCCAACATCTATTGGGATACACAGGGAGTGATGAAGATATCGTGTGACTGTGGCAAGATAAAATATGTTTTTTTTTCTTTCTGTGGATCTCTCTGTGCGCGTAATGATTTTAGTAAAACTGACTGGTGTACTTGATGTATTAAGTTCTTCCTCGCTCATCACTTTTTTGTATCAACTCTACGCGCAAAATATCCTCCGTACATTGCAAAGAGTGACTGTCGCACGCGGTGTTAGTGTGTGTGTGTGTGTGTGTGTGTGTGTGTGTGTGTGTGTGTGTGTGTGTGTGTGTGTGTTTAATGTAAGATGTCACTTTTTCATCATTGTTTTTCATGTCATAGCCATTTCTTTTTTACTAAACACATCCCTCGTAATTCAAAATTCCCTTTTCTCTAGCTATTCTAGGCTTTTCTTACTCCTTTCATCTTTACATTTTATAATTCAGTCTTCTTGTTTTGTTTATTTCATATTCCTTTCTTGGTATGAATCGTGTTAATTTTTCATTTTGAATAGCTGAAAGGCTTTCCCATTTCTCCTCTAACTAAAATACCAGACCTCAAAGGAGACAGCTTTAAGTCCAAATCATCTGCATAACTGTCTTTGAACAAGTGTGTTCCAGGCATTTCAGTTGGACGAAGCGAGTTTCCGGGTGAGGGTAGGGGAAGGTAAAGGCCTGGGCCGCTCCACATGCCATGACCTTATAACACTTGCGAGGTGCTTAGAGGTGACGTCCAGCTTGCTCATCATTTCGTACCTGAGGCTGTGCTGAGAGGGAAGGCTATTGCTATACCCAGCTTAGGACACGCGACCTCAAGGGAAAATTTTTATTCTTGATATTTGTGTAGGCTTTATTTGAGGCTTTGTAAGGATGTGGTGCCAGAGAGGAGGCCCACTGCTATACCCAGCCTAGAATACGCGATCCCAGGGTTCAAGAGAAAAGGATTACGATTTATTTAGTTCAGTATCTATTCTCGAGTGCTTATGCTTACTATGCCTTTGGGGCTTTGCGTGTCAGAGAGGAAAGGCGCTGCTAGAGGAGAGGTATAGTGCGTTACTTCAGAGGCTCAAGGAAAGAGAAACACGAATTGTATTATCAGTATTTAATCTCGTGTGATTGTACTTGTGTGGGTGAAGTTTGGTGCTTCGTATTAGTGTAGTGCCAGAATGCAATGGCCCTGGTAGCGGCACCTTCACGGGCACTGGCTGGCCCTGGGCACATCCGGGGCCGTGGTCTGCTGCGTCTGCCACCATGTCCAGACCTGAAGAAAATAACTGTTATTATCATTGTGGTCATCATTTCTCCCCCCCCCTCCCCCCCACCAAAAAAAAAAAAGAGAAAGAAAAAATTGGCTTCCTCCGGCCTCTCTCTTTCAAAAAGAAAGAAAGAAAGAAAGAAAGTGTTAGATTATTTACATTCAATTCAGACTATGAGATAAACACCGCGATGAAATGCACTCAGATATTCTTCATTTCTGAAAAATTCCTGCTGAAATTTCTTTTAATTCTGAAGAATAGATAAAAAAAAAGCTCAATTTAGAGGCAAACTGTATTGAAATAGTTTTGTATGTTTTCAGATTTGCATAGGTAAAAACGTTGACAATGTGTGGATATAAACTCAGTTTTTATTGGGGTATGTGTGCGCGTGCGCACGCGTGTGAATACCTACCTGAATGTGCATGAACGACTAGAAAGCTTTACTGCGACTCTATTTTCAGTATTATTTCCAGTATCATCATCAGGTTTTGTCCCTCAGTACGCAACAAACCACATTCTTCACGCCCGCCTCCCTGACCCTCAACATTTTACCGATGCTCCCCTGTCACGCTACGAACACGTCTACCTGTACACACTCACGTCCTCAGCCCCTCCACTAAATTAGAGATCGCTCCCTCCCTGCTTACACAAAACACAAGCTTGTAATTCCGTGTAGTACTCAAGACAGTTATCCTCCTCCTCCTCCTCCTCCTCCTCCTCCTCCTCCTCCTCCTCCTTCAAGCATTTAGAAAGCTAGAGAAACGGGATGCGCGTGTCCCAGAGCATTTTTTTTTCATAGAGAGAGAGAGAGAGAGAGAGAGAGAGAGAGAGAGAGAGAGAGAGAGAGAGAGAGAGAGAGAGAGAGAGAGAGAGAGAGAGAGAGAGGTGTTTATGAAGACAGTCTCGAAAGTTGCACTAATTTTCACTGCAGCGCGACACAAGTAATGGAGATTGGGTGTCAGTTCTTTTTAGAATACAGTCCCATGTGTCAGTTTCATTGTTTTTCTCGTTGTTTAACTCGTGGATGAGTTGGGCTCTGCAGGGACCGCCGCGTGGAGACCTTATGGTGTCTTGTAGCTTTCCTTACTTTCTTATGATCCTACGTTCTTATGTTGTGTTTTTCTTCTCTCGTTCTTCATCTTTTTCCTTGCCCTTCACCCTAACTCATTCCCACTGACTCATCTCCCTTCCTTTGTTCGTAATTATACTTCAAATCTCTTATTAAGTTTGTCTTATTAGTATGAAATTCCATATTACTATAGACGATTCAATGCCATATTACTTCAACCATTTACGTCATTGAACCTGCCATTGTAGTGACCAGTCGACCCTTAAAGAGAAAACACTTACGTATAATGATAGATAAAGTGAGGCGAACTCAAATGTACCAACATAAAACCACAAGTCAAACCACAGAACACCACTGAGGGTCACATCGACGACTACACTTGAAACAACAGCAAAATGATACCGAGACTGCGAGGGAAAGAGGCACTTATCTATATTTACAATCTTACTTCATACAAGAAACACGAAAATTATGTAATGATAGGAAAGGAGAGGCTTAGCTATGTATACCTCATAATCAGCAACACGTGAATTAAAAGCTAAGAGAGAACGTAATTATTTGTGTATACACTCTCACCACACACTTACCAGTAAGATTATAACATTCCGATGCAATGACAGTGAGACATCATGATGTTTACGAACAGCTAGTATAACAACAACGAGACTAAGACACAAACCGCTTGCGGGAAAAACTAAACAAAACGACGTAACAGCATAGCGAAGAAGACACCAATAAGAAGAAAGACGCAAACCACACACGAGTAAAACAGCAAAATAACGTAATAACACAGCGAAGAAGAGACACAAGGATGTTTACATACAACAGACATAACAAAAACTGTGGAAGATACACGAACCACACAGGAAACAACACCGTAATAACATAACAACACAACGAACAAGAGGCGCATTGATTTGAATGAACAACTAACATAAAAACAACGAAATAGACACGGAAAACACGATAAACAACGTAGCAAATTAGCGAAGGGAGAACGCAACGGTGTGTAGATAGATACAGCCTCTCCTCACGCAGGCCAATTTCATAACATCTGGCAGGGAGAACCACTGTGGGAAAACTGAACAAATGTTTCATGGGGCGGCTGACCACTGCGGCGGGGTTTGTGGGGACGCTATGCTGGTGCCGCGGAGGGAAGGAGGGAGTGCTTGGAAGGGAATGGAGAAGAGAGAAGAGTAGAGGAACCTGGTGTGGTATTTGGCGAGGAATATTAGGTTAAGGTCAGACGTTTGCAGCGGGAAGAGGAGGTGGAGGAGGTCTAATGATGGGAGTTTACTTGCAAGGAGGGTTTTTATCGACTTTACGCGGGGAGACCTTACAGACACTGGTGGCTTGCTGGGGTTTTACGTCCGTACAGTTTGGGCTTGCGCTTTCACACATACCGTGCATACAGACAGGCAGACAGACATATGCACTCAGTCATAGACACACACACACACACACACACACACACACACACACACACACACACACACACACACACACACACACACACACACAGGGAAAAATGGGACAACTCGATACAAATGACAATAGTAATACAAATAAGAATATGAATAACTTATAAAAAAAAGAAAAAAATAATAGTGCAAAAATATTAATAAATCACAAAGGCATCCCGGTACAGGAAGGGAATCTGGTCTCCTTTGGCATTCAGACAGAAAAACGCGAACACGCTCTCATTATTTTTTTTCCCTCCCAGTTGTCCTCACACCGCTTCACTCAACAGAATGAACAGACAGCACGCGGCTTCCCCCCCACCACCAGGTAATGACGGCACGCTAACAACTTACCTGTGACACGCACCTCGTTAATAGAGTGGGTAACGCACCTGCCTGGCTTACCTTGACCCCTGCACAGGTAGAGGGAGGCGGTGTAATGATGAATGTCAAGGCAAAGAGGCTGCTGAGACTGGCGAGTTGAGGCTGGAAGGGAGCAGGGCAGGAGGGAGCGAGGCGGCGGAGACAAGGAGACCAAGTGTGATTTGGGTGTTTCAGGTTCTTGCTGTTGTGGAATCGTTGCGCACTTATTTGTGGAGTGACGCATTTGAGGGGGCAGGGGATGTAGGAGAGACATGGTTAGGTAAGGAAGTGTCTGGCAGCGGTAAAGGGTTTTTATTTACATCACTGTATTTCCTCATTCATACCAGCAATGACAGAGAGGTGAGGCTCAGGTGGTTTGGGCGTGTCGAAAGAGGAAGACCTAAGAGAAGGTTTATAGAGGCAGTGAGAGAAGGCATGTTTGTAATGGGTGTGACTGAGGAATGAGGAAGGCGTGGAAGACCTGGCCCGTGGAGAAGGTTGGTCTGCTGTGGTGACCTCTAACGGCACCACCAGAAAGGAAATAACACTTAAGAGACTGACGATAAGGGAAAGTACGTTGTTATCTTGGATTTTCATAAGCTATATATTTACAAAATGTTGTTAGCTTGATTTGTTTGGCTTGAGTATGTGTAGTTCTCTTTCTATAGGAACTCAGGTTATTTCCCTTCGTTAATTTATCTTTGTGCTCGTATGTCACAGGGCTGTTATTGTTATTGTTATTGTTATCATCATCATCATCATCATTATCATCATCGATATTTCCTCAAGAAAAAATTTTCTTTAGGTATATAAGAAAAACGTTTGATGATGAATAATGATATCTAATTTGTAAATCCTTTGTAACCATCAGACCGTCCATCTTAATCCTTCACTGCCGACATCCCTCCTACGCACCTGACCTCCATAGTGGGAAGGAACATTTCTACTCCAGGTTTTTTTTCCTTTTTTTCGGTACTTTTTAAAATCTTATTTATTTATTCATATATTTTTTTAACGAGACATCGATGGAACAGGTTTTTTTCTTCAGGTCTTAGCTAGGTATGTGTACAAGGTAAACAGAGAGAGAAAAAAAAATGGAGGCCGTAGCGCGGCTTAATCATAGGTCTGTCCGCCACCACCATTACCATTACCCACGCCACGATCACCTCCATCACCTTCCTATTTCAAACGACTTCCGAACCCCATCCAAGTACGTGTCAGTTAGTTAAAGTAAATAGGTACATCAGAGCTGGCTGAGTAAATCTTTTATAACTCATTGGTAATAAAAAAAGAACACTATCGTTCTCAACTTGCTCTTCTGAAAGGATTAAAACAAAGACTTGTAAGCACCTTGGCATTGACTGCATAATGCACCAAGGCCAGCGTGTGGACCCTTCGTGCCATTCCGGACATCTTCCCTCCCACACAAAGCATTATTTCAGGCTTGTTACTGCTCCCAGGGGCGCTCCTTCCCCGGCTTCTTACATGGCCAGTAAGATATCAGAGACAAGGTGGCGCACTGAAAGAAAACATAACTTGTATGTGTTGTGGCCAATTATTTTTAGTTAAAACACAGCAGACTGAATTCATAACAGCCTTGATTGGGAGTCGGCAAGAGCGGCTGGCTACAGCATCGGATTAGAAGTCATTTTATGCTGTCACTCAAGCAGATTCAAGTCATCGGAATCAAACCGCGACTCACTAATCCGGACATTGCCTCTGCTAATTTTCGGGGCAGGATCGATGCAATCACTTAGTTGAGGTGGGCGCGGCAAGGCATCGCGTCCCGAGTGTCTGGTGGCGGCGCGTTTCGGCCACTCGCCCCTTGGCTGGTCTCCAATTGTGCACAAAAAATCATGCGCAGGAAAATTATATATATGATAACAGGCTCACAGGAGTCTCATCCTCGCTTCGGATGTATCGTCTCGGTCAGGAGGCTGATGCAAACATTTTGCACTTCCTCCTACTGTGTTTGGAGTCTTGCCTCAATCCTGAGTCCTGATCTGAGGAGAGTCTATCCTCACTTTTCTGTAAGAAATTATTCACATGACCGAAGAACTCAATATTAGAGGAAAACCCATAACACAATGAAAATAAGAATAGAAAGTATCTAGAGTTCTCAACTGTGGTTTAAGCTTCAGCTGGAGTGATCCTCTTATTCAACATCAGATTGGCTTGCCACCCCCATCAGCACCTGGCAATCCCCGCCACTCAGGGCGCTGCTGAACCCAAACTACAGAGTGCTGGACCAACATGAATATCTCAGGACAACATTTGGGAAACCATGTGAGGAGCGAAGGCAGGACACGACGGGGGAGGGCAGAGCAGGGCAGCTTGTACTTAAGTGCTGACAGGAATTTTAAAGACTTTCGAGGAGTGTGTTCTTGGGATCATTTGAAGGTGAACAGTGTGCCACTCCCCTGCAGTCACCACCATCCCTGACCCCCCTCCCTTGCCTGGCTGCCCCCTGCCTCCCTGCACGATCACCCCTTCCCTGTTTATACCACTTACACCACCACCACAACCGCCATCCCTACACCACTTCAGCTCCCCTGCAAACACCCCTACCTCTACCCTCCCTACACAACCAACACCACAACCCTCCCAACACTCCCTGCTCCCCAGTCATCCCTGCCGGTACAAAGCTTCTGTCAGCTTGATTAACCTTGGCGCAGTACTCTCTATAGAGATAAAGGCAGGTAATCGTGGATCATTTGGCAGGGTGAGGCAGGGTAAGGGAGTGAGTAGAGGAATGTTAGATATTGTGAATCCTAAGGTACAGTGAAGAACAGAGCATTCGTGTTTCTATTTGTTATTGTTGTTGTTGTTAGTAGTAATAGTAGTAGTAGTAGTGGTGGTGATATTATTGTTGTTATTGTTGCTGCTGCTGCTATTATTTGTATTTTTGTGCTTACTTATCACTACTATTATTGCAGCTTAATATGAAATGAAGAACTGATTATCATTATCATAAGTTTCTGCTTCCTTCGTCTTCCTTCTTCCCCTTCTCCTTCTCTTCTTTTCTCATCATCATCACCGTCAGTATTTTTTCCCCTCAGCTCCTCGCCAAACTCCATCCCCTTATGGCGGCAAATATTTCCTCTTTTTCCTTCATTCCGCGCCCTCATCACCATCTCATTTCCATCACTCCTCTTTCACTGTTCACCCTTTTGTGTTTTGTTCCGGCATTTATTATTCAGCTTTCTATTTTGCTTTCAACGTAGGATTGATTTACTGCCCTCAGATTATAGGAGGCATTTGGTAAGGTAGTCCTGTGCGTGCGTGCGTGTGTGTGTGTGTGTGCGTGTGTGTGTGTGTGTGTGTGTGTGTGTGTGTGTGTGTGTGTGTGTGTGTGTGTGTGTGTGTGTGTGTTTGTGTGTGGTGTG
>CM035207.1:15715701-15745701 GCA_020233015.1 Callinectes sapidus | reverse complement strand
GAGCAATATCAGAATAATGCCGCCCCGAAAGCCCCTAGTTCCGGGTTGAGGGCCGCACCGGTGCCTGGGAGTCGGGCGGCGGAAAGGTCGGTGGAGAGGTGGTGGTGGTGGTGGTAGCCGCGGGGTGCTAGGCGAGCAGTGAGTGCCGGTTGTAAGTACGAGGGTGAGTATGTACTTACGGATGTAGGGGTGAGCGAATAAGATATTGTTTGATAGTATGAAGGAAAAAGAAAGCTACTTTCATAGAGTATGGTTTCCGATAGACAAAATTACTGCTTCGCTTGACTGCGTGTGCGTGGCCCTCGCCTTATTCTGGGTCACTTCCTGACCTTACATGTACAGTGTGTCACTATGACCTCGTAGGTACAGGAAGGTGTCTGGAGGTCACCGATGGCTGCATGAGATGACCTTTCCTGGGGCGGCGCGGTGGGGACTTGGACCGTTCCTATAATGGGAGCATTTCGGCGGCCACTTGACGGCCTCACCACAGCCTTGGCCGCGGCGCTATGCGCTCTGCTGCTGGAGAACACGCCTGACGGAGAGGCGCCTGGGACGGGGAGGTGTAGGGGCAAGTGTGTCGATCAAGACTGTGTGACGCTTTGGGAAGTTTTCTAAATCCACAGCTATGAGAAATAAGTATTGTTATGGGTGTTTTTCTCTTATCAATGATACATAACTGTTGGTATATCACTGATATTATGAAGTGTTTTTGAAAATCTCTGTGATTTCTAGTAAACTCTGTAAAGATACCTCAAACTGGCATAACCGTTCAATATGACAGCATCTTACTGTTCCTTCTCCCTTAGTGGTTGCAGAAGAGCCTCGGAGGATAGACTTAGCTCATGTAATGATGACAATGTCTTTAACACATCCTACCAATACACACATGCGAAAGATTTGTGTTGAAACAAACAAACAAACAAACACACACACACACACACACACACACACACACACACACACACACACACACACACACACACACACACACAGAAGGATGCCAGATAAGAGTGAAAGCGGGCCTTGGTATACCTTTCTCCGATGATAGTGAAACCTAGACCAGCGGGTGCCAGCTGTGCGAGAAGACACTCGCAGCCCCACCTGGGTACGGTACTGCTGTGTGTGTGTGTGTGTGTGTGTGTGTGTGTGCGGGGGGAGGGGAAGGGGAGCTGAGCTTTACCGTTCGCTTCTTCCGTATAAGTATGTTGGTTTTATAGTTTTATCATTTTTCCGTGTGTGTGTGTGTGTGTGTGTGTGTGTGTGTGTGTGTGTGTGTGTGTGTGTGTGTGTCAGAGTCATCAGCAGGCCACGCACCATTCGCCCCCAGCAGGTACGTGCCGAGGTCAGGGTCAAGAAGATGCTCCAAGTCACGGCGCCGGTCTGTCGTGAACGAGACACCGTGATTCCTTTGTGAGTCTCGGGAGGGTTGGTGACAGTAAAGTTCATTCCTATACCGGCATACCTCACCATCGTCCGGCGCCGTGCTTCTTCCTGCTTCTGTTACTTGCATTTAGTGTCTTGTTTGCTCATCACCACTTGGTATATTTCGCAGTCTCGAGACAATGGTCCATGTGGTAATACGAGAAGCATTGGTGTGTGAAAATTGGAGGTGTTTGGAGAGTTCAAGGCGGGCCACTGCGATTATTGGACAGCTGCGTGATGGGAAAGCTGTGAGAAGAGTTGTGATATAAAGGATGGGAGAAGGGAACCTGGAAATGGTGGTATGCAATGTCTTTATAACTATGACCACCTTGAAAATAACTTAAAATAATTGCCGTTTATCAGTGAACTATTCAGCAGGGTTTTTTTGACCGGAGTGCTTTCTGGTGGTTCATCTTTGAACTGAACAATGAATAACTGGTGAAGCCGCTCAGATATATTTCTAAGTGTTAACGAGTGTTAATAAATATCAGGCAAGCTCCATGAAACCAGCTTTTGTAACGCTAAGAAAAATTACTGATAGACGATTATGAGTCACCATTACCCAGAACTGACAACGTCTTCCTGAAAATCCTTTTTAGAATTACTATAGAGTGGACTTGTTTTTTGTTGTAGATCTTTATATTCAAATGATGTTAAGAGCCTCTCTGGTTTAGCTATGAAATTAACTTAAAATTGACACAACACATTCAAACAACACATAGAAGCATAAGATATATTAAATAAGCACGACAGAAAAATGTTAAACCACAAGATATTACAACTGAATTAAAGACAACTAAAATAATGCTTCGGTCAGAATGCCGTACCTGCCATCAACATATACTACTAGCACTGTGCAGAGCCTGGTAAGGAAGAATGTGATGCGCTGGTGTACTGGAAACCTGCCACATTTCTTGAACTTATTCACCCTTCATCTTCAGTCAACTTTCAATACTTGAAATCATTCAGATTGCCTGAGTCACTCTTTAATAAGTCCAAAGCTAACAATCGTTGGACAGTTATAGTCATCTGGCATGAGAACAGTGTCCTCGGTGCACATCTTCATTCACGTCTCCCAGATTTCCCGCTATGAGCGCTGTGGTTTGGTTCTCCTTCCTTTGCAGCTGATGCTGTCATTCCTTTCTCATAACAGTCAATACAGTTAGTTTTCTTAAAAAAACAGGAAGAAAGTTGAATCTGTGTACGTGTGTGTGTGTGTGGGGGGGGGCGGTTGACAGCTGGGTTTTCACGGCTGTGTGATGTTACGATGATATTTTTTTTCTTTTCATGAGAAGAGACATTCTTGGATCTGTATTAAAGAATATATAATTACAGTTACCATTATAAGCTCATTTTGAATTAGATCTTTAACCATTGTTAGTGTTATGGATCAATGAACCATGTTACATATGTGTGTGTGTGTGTGTGTGTTTACATTATGTATATGTATACATTATGATTTTTTTTCCATTCAAGGAGGATGTACTGTACTCAGCGCTTCGAGGGAACGCTTCACCGAATCCATGAAGCAGCTTCACTGCCTGAGCAGTGGTGCGGGCAGGACGGGCAGTCACTCGTGCTGCAGCGTGGTGGGCGGAGGTTCTTTCTCTTTCCGAAATTAGAAGTGTAGCAGTAAGTGGCTTTGTTGTTTGGGGACACTTAGTAAAGTGGATTTTGTGCGAATCATGTTGTTATGGATCACACGCACACTCAGCTCGAAGAGAACAGAGGGACAGATTATCCCCGTAACTATCAGGCGCCAGAATGTAGTAGGTGGGAATGCAATGAAAAGTGTTGTATGATTGAAGACAATGAAGTGTATGTGTGAATTCTGGCAGGTTGCTATTATTCTAGCATTCATTTTATATCCCTGTTTTTATAGTTATCAACTCAATTGCTCGTTAATCTCACTTATTTCACAGTGTAATTTAGATTACGTAGAAGAGGTATATATATTGATGATTGTTGGACAGTCATTAAAATTGTATACATATAGATTACGTAGAAGAGATATATATATTGATGATTGTTGGACAGTCATTAGTTGATTGTGTGAAGGTGAAGGCTTCTTTATTGTATGCTTTAGGTATAATGTATTCTGAAATTTACTTACCATAACTTTTGATGATAGTGCAGTGTGAAGAGGCAGAGGGAGGGTGGCCGTGATATCGTTGACTAAAAAACAACTTGGTCACACGTTACCCTATGGTGAGTTGTGCAGCACACCTAGCTGTGTCTGTACCTGACCAGCAAACACACACAAAAATAGATAGAAATGTATATTAATCCGTTCACTGCTATGAATAATGATTTGCAACAATAAAAGCTATATGTTAAGTCTTTGTACGTATCTATAAGAAAGGAGGGGATAAATAGGATAAACTCTGCACTTTATAGTCGGTATAAAGTTTAGGAGCGACTTTAGGAGTGGAAGGTCGAAAGAAAAGTGTGGAAAAGTAATGGGAGAATTTAGAGGCCCCTCTGGCTTACTGCGCCTCCCTGGCTGATTACTATAATGATGGGAAAAGAGAGCAATGTTGAACAGCTTACCGAGATAGCAAAGGGCTAGTCATTTCATGTTTTTTTCTCTATATTTTTGGTAGTTTTATTTACAGATTATTACTTATCACTTATGTTTTCAATATTCTATTCTTGTTCATTCTCTCTCTCTCTCTCTCTCTCTCTCTCTCTCTCTCTCTCTCTCTCTCTCTCTCTCTCTCTATATATATATATATATATATATATATATATATATATTGCAAGGCCAATCACTTGATGCTGCATTTACATAAAAATTTAATCATGCTGCTTTCAGTTTTGCTCCATCACTGTAATTTGTCCTTGAGATTAACAAATGAGGAAATGTTTGCAGTGTAAATGTTTGCATGTAGTGGATGGTCTGGTCAGCCTGGAATAGATGCATCATTACAATATCCACTTAAACTTAAACCACTTTATTACAGAAGTTTTTTCCTCATCTATGACTCTGGTTTTTTTTTATTATAAATACCTCTTAACTATAACCTGAGATAAGACAAAATTTAATCCTTTAACTATATTTGCTATCCATACATTTACTGCCTATGTAGTGATTTAAATGTTTAAGAAAGACCACAGCAATTTAGAAGACTGATGTTTGCAGGTGTCTTATCTAAAGGCTCTATTACATTAATCTTCAGTAGTTTAGTTTTCTCTGAGCTTGTCTTAGTATTTTCATAATATACAATGTTTCAGACACCTATATTGAGAGCAAATTAGACCTACCAGTGCGTAAAGGTCTGGAATTTATCATCATTTGTACAATATCTATACTATCTGTCATATGTAGTGATGCTTGATAATCTCCTAAATGAGAATGAACACTGATTCCCTCATCTTTTCCAACATGCTTCCTGTATGGTCCACTGGTACTTGCATATTTCTTGCTTCACCTCCTTGTTACATTCAGTTGATCTAGTACTTCTTTCATTTCAGCTTGTCTTGTGTGTATTTTTTCCAAGTTCTTTCTAGTTCTGGCATGTATTCACTCAGCATCTCCTTAACTGTATATTAACATTTTTGTATGTCTCAGGGAGCAGTTCTAGCCAATGTTTAGTTCCTCTTCTTTGCAACTTGCTTCTCATCATTCTCTTAATGTCTTCATCACCTAAGCTGATCCATCTATTAGTATTTCTATGTTTGTGATACACAGCACTTTGGTATGGCTGTCTTCCTGTCTTAGATCTCATTATTATAGTATTTTGAACCCCAGCATCACCTAGTAGGTATCACCAAGTGCTGGAAGCAAATTTGGTAAATCTTTTTAATACCACTTCAGGTAAATGTAAATGTAGAGAAAAAGTGTGGCGAGCATGTAGTATATACGTAATAGTACTCGGGAGTATGGCAGAAATTTGAGATTTCCTGTGTCCAGCGGTGTAATTTTTTAGGCGTTTCCTTTGGTTAGGTTTGTTTGGGTTCGGGTAATGCCCCAATGGAGGATCTGGGGGACATAGCCCCCGTCTAGGATAGGTTACTTAAAAAGAATTCAGAATATTAAGTGGTTGGTTGTGGGAAGTGTTCGTGCTGTTTAAGGTAGCACCGTCCTATAGGTTCGTCTGGTGATAGAGGTGAGCACAACAAACGCAGGATGTACATTTTGTAGATGTATTGGCTTAAATACAAAGAGCCCAACACGGAACGTGTATCTGACCTGGCTGGCCTCCTCTGATCTGATACAATAGCGTTGCCTGGTGTAGGGTGTGACTAGCAGTTGTTGTACCCGGGGATTGATTGTGTCCTAGCTAAGCTAATGTGTTATCCCACAGGAAGAAGTGGGAGGAACACAGCCCATAGCTGTGGTAAGTCAATGCCTGTAGTTGGGAGCTACTTGGTATGGGAAGGGAGCCTGCATGGAGACTCATGAGGTGTGACTGCTGGGAGTGATGCCATAAGGTAGGTGAGGCGCTGTGCTTTCTGACATATGTCCCCCATGATTGATGATCAAACTGCTAGCACTGTACATAGCCCTGAGGCCTGATCTAACCCATGTATTGATTATGCTCCACATGTATGGGTGAGGGTGTTACTGTAGAACTCCATCTGCTTCTGTATTTCCACTAACCTATGAGAGAGGTTTGAAGTATAATTCCTGTGTTTTTAAAGATATAGTATTTATATTTAGTCCTTTTAAAGCTCAATAGCTAAATATCACAGTTATTTTCTAAATTATGAACACTTTTCAGTAATCTGCAGTTGTGGCTATTGTAACCTGTTATTCAGCAACACCTCATGGTCCTCTGGAGTGGAGGGTTAGGGGGCGAGTGCTGCCGGCAGTGTGGAGCCACAGGGACCCTCAAAGTAAAACCTGTAAGATATTGATATCTTCAAAATGTTTTCTAATATTTTAAAAACAATGGTCTTCCTTATCTCTACTAGGTTCAAGAAACCTACATGTAATTTTGGATCCTTTACTTATAGATCTATTTTTATGGCTTGTTCTCGTGTCACAGATGTCCCTCATTCTTGAATGTTTGATATAGTTAGATATGAAAACAATGGGATTTCACTGTACTTTCAAAATGGATTGCTTATATTTTCAGATCACATGGCAGCCAGCAGCTGAGTAATGTAGGGATGCCGTGATATCACACCAATGAGAGATAACCATCTAGGTAAGACCTATTTCACCTATTGGAGCGTGTCATTAGTGGCATCAAATAGAAGAAGTGTGAATTAGGAACACTTGTACATCAGAGATGGGGATGGGGACAGAATTATTAGGGAATGGATTTTTCAATTATTATACTGTCTCCACAAACACTCAGGGAGGGATTTCTTAAACATTTTTATGCTTACTGGGAGGCCTCAAATAAAACGTGTGCTCATTGGGTGGTAGCCAAAATTCTGTGCGCTTCTCTTTTCATTATGGTCATGACTACAGTCACTCTGAAATTTCTATGCTTGCATATTCCTTCCCACTATAGCAAATGGAGCACATCCTGATGCTTTTATCACATACCTAGTGATCTACCATCCTCCCAATCTAGAGCAATTAGTGCAACACCTTACTTGTATTCCTCATGTATTCCTCATGGAGAGGAATCCTCTAATCATGACCTCAAATATGAGGCTTAAGAAGTTATAGGTTTCATCTCCATGAGGAAAATACAAGCAGTGTTGCACTAATTGCTCTAGATTGTAGAGGATGGCAGTTCATTAAGTTTGTGATGAAAATATCAGGATGTGCTCCATTCTCTAAAGAGAGGGGATATGCAAGTATAGAAATTTCAGTGATTGTAGATGATCAGAATAAAAAAAAGAAAACCGCATTTTGACTACCTCCCAGTGAGCATATTTTAAGGCCTCCCAGTAAGCATAGAGAAAATGGGTAAGAAATCCCTCCATGAGTAGCAGCATGTTTATAGAATCACACATTTCACATTGACATCACAGGGATCCTGGTCAGTGGCAGCTGGAGCAATACCAAAAAGCAATCCATTTTTAAAGTACAGTGTGCCCTATCTATGATGGAGTAACATCCTTCCCTGTGACTTGTTGTCACCTTGCTACTTGCTATGTGTGCGGCTTCCACTGTCCTCCTCACCTTCCTCTGGGGGGCTACTTGTCACATCTACATTCACAATGTTGCATGGCGGTAGGAGACCACAGCTGGAAAATGAAGAGTACTGAAGGGTAAATAAACATTCACTGAGAGCACTAAATAAACATTAATTGAGAGCACTAAGCATATCTGAAGGAAGCCTGTGAAGAACCATATAGTAGAACTGATCAACTATTTCATTTTTTGTTTAAGATTCTCCATACCGGCCTGCAGAGGAAGGTGAGAAGGACAGTGGAAGCTGCACACAAGAGAATTATGAAGTCACTGTTACGTGTGCAGCTTCCACTGTCCTTCTCACCTTCCTCTGCAGGCTGGTATGAAGAATCTTAAACAAAAAATGAAATAGTTGATCAGTTCTATTATATGGTTCTTCACAGGCTTCCTTCAGATATGCTTAGTGCTCTCAGTGAATGTTTATTTAGTGCTCTCAGTGAATGTTTATTTACCCTTCAGTACTCTTCATTTTCCAGCTGTGGTCTCCCACCGCCACGCAACATTGTGAATGTAGATGTGACAAGTAGCCCCCCAGAGGAAGGTGAGGAGGACAGTGGAAGCCGCACACATAGCAAGCAGCAAGGTGACAACAAGTCACAGGGAAGGATGTTACTCCATCATGGGGCACAGCAAAAATGATCATCACAACAAAGGAATCAGGCAGCACTAAGGACCAATCACCAGACTCCATTGTGAGGTGACCCAGCTTTAAATAAAATTGACTTGATGAAATTTATATAATTAATGTGAAGCTTAAGTGGTTGCAGGGTTAGTGCATGTGAGACCCACATTAGAAGGGCTCCTCATCCATTACTATCATCAGTCATTGTCCGATGATAACTCAGCACTAGCCAATAGTGGACAAAGGTGGTGTGCGTGTCCATTTTTAATCTCAAGTTATATTTGCATAAATAGAGCACATCTTGCATAATATGCAACATTTTTGGCTCCTACTTTCAATGTTAAGATATCCAAAGACTTTTGTCATTGTAATAATTCTGAATACCTCATAGTTAGATTTAATACTTTAGCACAAGAATCAATGGAGTTGGTTGAAGTATGCCAAACTTCGACTTTTTCTTGTATTTTTTATCTTGGTGTAAGCATCCCTTCTAATGGGGGTCTTGTTTGTCATTCTGATTGCATGGATACTTTTAGTCAATTGGTTTATCTGTATTTTGCTTAAAATAGATACAGTGAGTCGTCCTTATACAGTAATTCTTTATCAGGTAATTTAGTATTTAGTAATTCTATTTATGGTAAGAAAAATTAACACACATGGTATCTGCTCATATTTTGTTTACACCGTACCGTAGTGGCACCACAACAATCTGCAGACACGGCTGGAGTTGGAGGCAAAGCAAAAGAGTAGTCTGACATTGGAGGTAAAATTAGATATTTTGAAGAGGAAAGAGCAGGGAGAAGATAGGTCTGCCATAATTTGAAACATTTTTTGTGACTATTTTCATGTATTTCCATGTCTGTAGGGGTGACTTTCGACATGCTGGAACACATCCTATTATTACATGTTGTAATGGGTTCAGTGTATGGTAATTTTGATTTGCGGTAAGGTTTTCAGGAATGCATATGTACCGTATAATTCAACCAAAATCCACATGACATACTTTGTTTGTGTATCCTGATGGCACAATTCCACTTCCATGATAAAGTGGTCTAGCCACTTGGTAGAAAATGCAACTAACAATGACAAGATCCAAAATGTAGGAGTTCATAAATTGAAAAGTAACTGACCCAAAATCGAGTGTGGCAGGGGTTGTCTCCACGTTGAACTCGGCAACTGGCACTCCTCGTGCAGCCACCTGGGGGGCAAACATGGCCGCTGGGTACACTACAGATGAGGTGCCCACCACTAGACACAGATCACAGGAGTCGAGTTCATTACCTACGGGAATTGCAAAATTGTAGGTATGGAGGGAAAGTCATAATAATGAGTACATAGTTGTTACTCCAAAACTAAATGGTCAAAGAAAGATTTTGGCAACAAATACTGTTGAGAAAAATTAAATTCCTGACTACTAACAGGTTCATATCTATGCCAAGGGTGCTCAATCTTTTTTGACAAGATCTACTTTTCAAGAAGCCAACCTCCTGAGATCTAGTACAGTGTCAAAATTATAAACCCACACACATAATTTGCAGCGTGCAGTAACTAATGTCACAGCACCGCTAGACATCATATCACAAACTTTCCCTCTCTCAAACACACACATGTGCCTAATGAGCCATAGCCATTACTAAATTTAATTTGAACCAAACAGAAAAATAAACCAGATACAAAACAGATGATGTTCAACTGCAGTCAGCTTCAATAAAGCATTTCAAGCAAAAATTGAGTATAAGTAGCAACATCACCACTTCTCTCCACGAGGAATTTGTGGCCATTGACCTTCACACGCTATGAATCATAAAATTTTGATTAAAAGATCTATAAATTCTTCTAACTCTTATCTTATTAGCATTAGTGGCTTTTTCTGTTCAAGCAATAGTCATTGAGGGGTCAACTAATGATCACTCTTTTCTTCCCAAAACAACAACTTATTTATAAAGTACACCAGCTCTTTTTCCCAGCTACAGAGAAGAAAATGAGCAAGAGAAGTAGCTTCCATCAGTGACTATGTTACCTTACTTGATCACCCATAGAGACAATAATGCCTGGAGAACACCATACGGAGTATTGTGTTTGGCAAAAATCAATGCATCACTAAAAATATATATATTACACTAATTTGCCTTTTTTGAGCATGACAGTGTATATATATATAGTAACATATCACTTGATTTTGAACTAGTAAATACAAGACATGAAGTGTGTTCTGGTCAAAGTATTGCAATGATGCCAGTATGGAAATCAAGGTAAAGAGCTACCAAATGCTCAGGATACAATGGTCAGACTACAAAGTTTCCTGCTACAATTCCTACACATCCATTGAACAAGTTTATACATATTCCTATAAGATGTGCCATTCTTACACACATCTCTGGTACCAAACTCTCTTCCTGTCTTTTCACGGATGGTACTTAAAAAACTTATTTATCTTGTCCCTGTATGAATTAATATTACATCAACATTATCAACTACCAATAACTTACTGACAGAAAAATTACACCACAAGTAAAACAAGATGCAATACAAATGAACACAAAACTAAGCTAAAATTCAAATCACTTGCCAGCTTTATACATCACGTTTTGATCAAGACCTTCACCAAACCACACCACATTGGGGCGCAGCAGTCCGGAACACTTCTGGCAACGTGGTAATTCAGACTCTGGAATCCTCGCGTCCACTGCATTGGGGTCTGGGGCACTGAAAAAAATAAAATAATAAATAAACAATGTTCTGTGTGTTTCCTTTTACTTATGGAGGATTTGATAGTAGTGAGCCTTACAGACCAGCATGGCAAGTGAAGTCACAGATGCAGTATATTCTATTAAACACAAACACTGCAATAAAGTATCACCTTAGGATGATAAATGATCAATAGCATTTGTGTTAATAACTTATAAACTACATAAACAACCATGCAAGTCATGAAATTAAATCAATCTTAATTATTCAAGCAATATAGAAATAAAAGCAAACACCACACCCTTTCCCAGCCAGTGATGCACAGATGGGGCTGTCAGTGTTGGGACGGATTTCATAACACCTGGTGCATTCAGTCCGGAAGAGAGACCCATGCAATTCAAGTATTTCTTTTGATCCTGCCTTCTTGTGCAGCTCATCAATGTTCTGAGTGATCACCACAAGGCGCCGGCCCTCTGCTGTCAGCCGCTGCTCTGCCTCAGCAATGGCCAAGTGAGCCTGACAGGAGAATACATATAAACAAACTAAATAAATTGCATATGATAGGTACACTAGGAGAATAGACTGAAATTACCTACATACAATGGCTAGACAAGGTGAACAGACAACAATATAGAAATCAGAAATATCAATAACACAACAAAATGAAAATGGATTCTAAATCAATCATACAATGTCTTAACATGTTCTATTGATATTTCCAATTCTTTGGGTTATGTATTTATTATATAAAAAAGTTCTCTGACATGAAAATGCTGGGAAGGTATAAAACATTCATTTTTCTATATTGAATTTATTGGATGTCCTATTGCACACAAAAAAGTTAAGGAAAAAAATAAAAAGACTGGGTGTTTCACAAGGTATTGAACCATCAAAAGATGAATTTTTTACTACAATAAATTTATTCTGTACTAACTATTTAAGTATGGCACCCCTGGGAATTTAGGATTCTAATGCCTTGTCAAATCTACCTACATCATGCCTTGAATGATGTTAGAATATCCTTGATTTTATTGAAGATCTACAATTAGCTTTTCCTTTAAAACGTGTTCTTTTCTTTATTGTAATTATCTTCATTCCAAGAATTTAGAGGCAAACAAAGCCCTTTCAGAGATGTGGGAGGGGAGTTCTCAATGCCGATAGTGACCAAATGATGTAAAATTACTTAGTGTATCAAAGAGGAAGATGAATATTGACTAATGTGGCAGAATGGCAGACAGGATAAGCCCCAAGAGAGACAAGTCTAAACACTCAATATGGAATTAATTTTCAAGAACAAAGTTACTAAAAAGGGTGAGAGCAAGTAATAAGCTTGTGGGGAGATCTGCAGGTGGGTTAGTAAGTTCAGGACTGAGTAATGAGTTAGAGGCAGTATGTGTAGCACTATCTATATGAGAACTCAGTAAGAGGTCCACTTACAGGGTTAGGATGCTTGGTGGCCATAACTTCCCTGCGATAGTGGTAAAATTCCCACACGAGAGAAGGATCACGTGCAAAAGCAGAGGGGCTTGCCAAATCCTGTGCCTTCCATGTCCTCCACAAACCTCCCTCACCACGGAAAGTTGGGACTCCTGACTCTGCTGATACTCCAGCGCCTGTCAAAGAGCAAACAGTTCATCAACACATTACAGTCTAATAAACTGTTATGTTGTTGTTGTGTGTCTGAACTGGTGGTGTTCCCTGCAAGCAAAAAAAATGAAAAACCTTAAAAAAAAACATTTAACACCCTAAAAACACCCTTAAAACCCCTAAAACAACCTTAAAATATACCCCCCCCAAACCACCCTTAACCTAATGAAACCTAACATCCCTTTACAGGTCTCCCAGTGTTATGACTTGGCAGTGTTCAGAGCAAGCAAAAAAATGAAAGCCTTTAGAAACAATCTTAAACACCCTAAAAACCCCTAAAATCAAACCTGTTGATTTTCACAGCGAGCAAAAAACATGAAAAACCTTAAGAAAGAACCTTAAACACCCTAAAAATATCCTCAAAACCCCTATAAACAAATTAAAAAATACCCCCGCTGATTGGCGGGAAGGCGGCGTCGGCCACAACGTATGTCTGTGTTCTAATTGAGAGGCCTTGTTCGGATTGGAGGTGAAAATTTGTTTGCCAAATGTGCTCGGATCGGAAGGTGTTCGAGTCAAAGGGTGTTCAAATTGAGAGGTACCACTGTATTATAATAACTAAATTCTCCACCTTGTTGCTTGAGGGTGTCAGGAGTAAGGAGTAAGGGCTGTGTCAGTGGGTCTGGATCACAGTGCAGTAGGGTCTATTAATTTTGACAGTATTTTTGTGTTATTTCTAATGGCTGCGGTCTCAGCAGCGTGGCTTCCTATCCCAGCTTGCATGGGGTCTGAGGGCCTTGGGATCCCCGAGTGCATGGGTTCCTATCCTGACTATAGAGTGAGTGGAGATTGGGCGTCCACTCGGGGTAACTGTCCCCAAGTGGGTGGGCTTTAAGATAGGTGGTCTCCATTAGGTGGTTTTCTTTAGCCCATAAATTCCCATAAAAAGCCCCGATTGTTTAAATAAAAAAATAGAAAAGGATAAGGGAAGACAGCAGGTGGGCTGCCTGGTGACGGTAGATTTTTACAACTACATCAGTCTCTTCATTTCAGACAAAATTATTTTTCCTTGGCAAAATTTTTCTGAATGAATCTTCTTGTTTTTTCTTGCAAATGATTAATTTTTATTGCCCCCATCCCCATCACAAACTAATGATTTGCAACAAAACAAGCAGATTCATACAGAACGAGACAAAATTTACCAAGGAAAAATAATTGTCCTCACAAATGAGAATGCATTCTAACCCTAACCTAACCATTATAAATGATTTGCGGAGCTACGTATGTCCATTTCAATACTATAGAGTAACACAGTATCAAGAACCGACTAACTCAAAAGATGCGCTGGTAAGAACATCATAACATATCACTTGAAATCTAACCTTATCAGCAAACAGGCACGTAGTCACATCTCACGATCACTTACCAGTCAACACCACTACGTGCTTAGCTTTCTTATACAGCTCCCGGAACTTGGCTAGGTCAGAGCTGGGGCGGCTGTGTGTGTCTGCCATTCTGATGCGGCACCGAGTGGCAAGCAAAGGCGTGGACAACCCGAGGCGCCTCGCAACCACTGCTACAGCAGCCTGCATGATGGAATTCTGGTCACAAACATCAAGGGGGCAGGTGCACGCTTCTCTCACTACTTATTTCTCTCTCCATTACATTGATTTAAGTATAAATAGCTGTTCATATTGTCTAGAAAGTGATTCTTCTCAGTATTCATTAGGATAAGTTTGCTTGTCATTCGTTTGTTTATATGGATTTGGGATTTCTTTTTAAAATGCCCTTGGCATCCTGGCAGGTTCGAGACTCAGCTGATGTGATACAGAACACGGCAGTGATTTCATGGTAGACTGTTGTGAACAAGGTTAATCTGCTTTATATTGTGCACTTTTGAGTGATAACAGAAAACATGTATCCTCTAAAATTACTTAATACATTTTTCCTATAGCTGGAATTTTCACTCTGTATTATCTATATTGTCATAGCCACAGGATTAATTTGTCCCGCAACTTAATGAAGTTAGTCAAGTTCTTTTTTTAATGATTTGCCTAATCATCTTTACTAGTTATTTCCATCCATTCTGTACAATGCCAGACGAGTAGCAGCTCCAGCAATGGGCTAGTGTTTATAATATTGATATGGATATTCATCATTATACATATGCGTGCTATTCTGGTTTCGTCTATTGTTGGTTCGGCGCGAGCTATATCTATGTAGAAAATTAAGTTTAATGACATTTTTTCTTTTTTAATAAAACGGGGACAAAACGAGTTACACTCTCTCACCTTGCCCTACCAGTTTCATGATAAAAATCGTAATAAAAAGATTTCACCATCACGTACTTGATGGGGGTGGGGGGGGACCACCATTTTTGTAATGAAGATTAACACAATAACCAACTGCACTCATCTCTTAATGTAATCGTGGTGTCTCACGGAAATAAACTTATCACAGCTAACAGGACCGAACGCTTACCTCCTTCCTCGTGGGCTGCCATCAAACTACTGAGGTGGATGAATCTCAAGTCTCTGACACTCGAGCAGATGAAATACAAATCCGAGGCTCCGAATACAATAATTGATGAGGCCCACCGCGGACACGCATGGTTGGCTGGCTGGCTGAAGCAAAGGCACCATGTGATTGGTTAATTTCTGTGTATCCAGTTTAAATCTTAGCATACTATATTATTTTGATATGTATCAAAATGGTCAGTATATTTCTGCTATAGTATAAAAATAGTATGTATTTCGAGGCACTTTTCTTATCTAGGAAGAAATACATTTGAAATAGAAGTACTTAATCACTTGGATAACTACTTGACAGATGAAAATGGTGGTAATTACGTGTCTGAATAGGTATAAAACTACATTAGATAGGTAGGGAAGTACTGAGTGATTTACAATATGAGATGATGGAAGAGTAATGATTCAGTGAATGAATATTGAATACAAGTTATTACAGTGTATATACAGAGGAAGGCCAAAGTTGGTAGTACACTAACTTAACCTAAACAGCTTAACCCTATCCATCATAAACACAAGGTTATTCAGCTACGCTGTAATTTTCCTAGAGACACTTCTAAATATGAATATACACAAGATGCCAATATCGATACTAAAATAGATGAAAGACACTTCACCTGCATGTGTACGAACGACGAGAGTAATGTCGAGCAGCAAGCCACGACAGTCCCGTCTTCTCTCGTCTACTACCATAGTACAAGCTCGTAGAGTTATTGGTAAGGCAGATTGAGATCTCATCATATCCCTTTGCTGTTGATTGTCTTAACGAGGCTTTTCATTCCAATCCTTCTTGTCCACTTAAGCCCCTATTTTGCTAAGTTCTTCAATCTGACGTGACCTGTTTTCACAAGAGAATTGTTTGGTTCCCATGGGTGTTTTCTCATAGATAGTGTAAAATACTAGAAATATTATAGGAAACAATCAAACCATAATAGTTAAAGTGTCAAGTGAGTCCAGAGTTTGGGTAGTGTACCGAAGAAGCTGCAAATTAGTTTCGAAGCAGTGGCATGGTCAGTTTCAGTTTATCTTTATGAACAATTTTCTATCATTAATTACCTATTGTGATGAAAATACAAATTCCTATGTTGCTTACCAGGGAATAACAACTTTTCCGAATATCCTTTAAATCAATTTAGTTACTTAACAAATTAATCCAGTTTCAAACACACGTTCTCGAGAAGTTGTCTTTAAATCCTTGAAATGCCATACAGCAATTGACTTACTTCCCGTAGCAAGGCTATTTCCTCCACGTAGTTTTGAATACATAGCGTCATGAATTACCAAGTGACACACACACACTACCCCCCCCCCTCTCTCTCCCCCGTATAAAAAGGTTATTACACGCAACAATGCATAATACTTTATTCTTTCTTTCTAACAAATTCGTAACTTTTTTTTTTATAACAATACGAAACACAGATGGACTTTCAACCTTAGCAAGGCCTTCATTCTCCATATAAAACCCGTCTCTCTCTCCGGCTCCTTCCTCCACAAGGGCAGGAAGGGAGCCCCACACTCTCTCCTGGTTAGTGTTACAGTGAACTAAGATTCCTGCGCTATGTACACGGGAGAAAAGGGAAGTCTTACGCTAAAAAAAGGGAAGGAAAATATAAACAATTCCTGGTCAAATCGTAACAAACACAAGAAGTCTGACTAATGTCGAGGATACATGGCAGACTGAACAACGGGGCTGACCTGGGGAGGGGAAAAATGAAAAACAAAAGAAACTCAGTATACCAAGCAGTGTTGAGGCCACAGTTTACTTTGGCTATAATAGAACAAAAAATACAATAAAGTAGAACCATGATGATTCCTCGAACATCTTCATGGCATTCGGAAAAAACAACAACAACAGACAAAAGCAAAATATAGGATTAAAAATCTCAAATTAAAGTGGCCAAAATTGTATATCAACCTTTTAAAAGACAACCAACCTCAAAGTCACGCCAGTTATCATTTCTGAACATTCTTGGCGCCTTAGAACAACCGTTGGGATGGAATTTTGTCTTCGTTCAACAATGCATGTGTTGTTACTTACTGCCGGGAAAGGTTACAAGGCAAAACTGGGGTATGTGTGTGATGTTAACATCCACTACGCTTGCAATGTTGAATGTTGTCCCTCCTCCTCTCCCTCAAGTCGTAGGAAGGAGGCAAGGAACCTGAGGTCCGTATCAACAGAGATTCTGAAGTCTGTAGCTTTTTTTAGACGAATTTCAAGTTTTCAAATTCATGTTAACTTCCCGAAACTGCTCTTGTACTTTAGATATTATCTCGTAACAGTAAATTTGAAGCTGCTGATGAGATAATGACTAAAACACAAGACCAATTTCGGGAGGTAGTTTGGATTATAAGACTGGAAATTCATCTAAGAAAAAGCTACGGACTTGAAAATCTCTGTCATGGTAAGCATACTCCCACTGTGTTCCGCGTCTTCTCTCAGTCTTCAGTCTGGTTTGGCACAGCTCTCAATTATCAGGTTTTGTGAGGAAAGGACCTAAGATTGTGAGGAGACGGTAGATACAAGGGTAGGAGTGTGGTGTGCTACTTGACTTGTGATCTTAACTGTACTGTTCAATCATCACTGGACGCTGCTTCTATTACCGGACAGAAAGAAAACCAGCAGTTTTTTCTAGCAATCGCAGAGTTATGTTGTCATGGAGTCATGTATTTTTGATGATTTGAAATTTTGTTTCTCATGCGTGTTTGTTGTTTGTATGTGTTTTACGTTTTGCTTTTACTGGAACCATTTTCTTAGATTTTTTTCCCCCATCATTTATTCCTATCCATGAAAAATCCATAGGAGTTTGACGACGAAAAAGTCTCTTAACTATGTAACCATTCCCAAATTACAGTTAACGAAAGATGACAATTAGGATTTACTTTTACTGTGTGAGATTATGGTGGAGTTTTAAAAAAACTATGGTCACCAGTAGACACGTTTCATATAACTTTTCCCATATAAGGCTTGGGTAGTGGCACCTTCAACTTTACCGCCCTGTCTCTCACTTTGCTCGCTATCTTCCCCGGAAACACACACACACACACACACACACACACACACACACACACACACACACACACACACGTTGGCCTAATGCTGTCTACATTTACGCTTCGGGTTACTCTCGTCGCTCGCTACTTAACAAAGGGACAGGTATAAAATACTTCAAAGTCGGGTCTTTGGCACAATTACAACATCTATATTGATTGTCTGTTCAAAAACAAAACGTAAAGTCCTATGTACAGGTATATTTCAAGATGCTATATACACAACTGGTGCCTCCTGCATCACACCCCCCAGTCCCCACCTAGTCCTCTGTACAGGTCTCTACCGCATGTTCATCTAGGTCTTCCCGTCATTGGATGAGTGGTTCGTGGAGTAAAGTGCCTTGCAGGGAGAACGCAAGGGACCCAGCCACACTCCTCACGTACTAAGCCTCTCTTCGTTTAAAGGAATATTTTGTCTTCCCTTTGTTGGCTGCTACACACTCACCTCTTCCCATCACGGTGGTTAAACGATTGTTGGTCTAGAGTCTTGCAAGAAGAGCGCAAACGTTCACCCACACACTCTCCACCCACTAAGCCTCTGTTTACCAAAGGGAATGGTTTGTCTTCTTTCTCAGGACTCTCTGGCATTCGCAAGCAGTATCTGTAGGGGCAAGCTGTGCAGAAGCAAGGTATGCTCACTACAGCCACTCTCCTCTCTCATTCCGTGGGGTTTATTTGTCTTCTTGTGCAAGGGAAGTTCGCGAGGAAACCATACACTTGATATAAACAAGTGCATCCCATAAATACAACAGAAGGTCCTAAAACAATACGGTTCTTGGATTGAACTTGTTGTTTAAAAAGAAAAAGATATGTAGACGGACATATCCAGTACCCAATAACTGGTCTCATATGTCACAAAACAAAAATTAACAGTAATAATTAATCCATGACACAAAATATCTCATCGGGTGGTGGAGTAACGTGCAGGCCAATCAGCATGAGCGGGACTGGACACTCACTGGTCATGTCGCCTGCTCGTCTCGCTTGTCTCACCCTCAGGGACGGGAAACTCAATAGCGGCATTGTTTCCGAGTCCACCAAAAAACAACTACGAGTAACAATGATTAACCAACTACTAATGCTTCCTGAAGCATCTCCAAGCACCCGGCTGTCGGCAGCCCTCCTCTCTCCTTATGTCTAAAAAAGCCGACGCTGGAAGTTGGGTGCCAGGACAAAAAATACAGAAGAACCTCCTTCATGAAGGTACAAACAATGAAAATGATGGAAAACAATGAATTTCCCCAGGACAGCCGGGGAAATACATAAACAATTGTATGTGTGTATGTATTGATTATGAGGTATACATGGGACAAATGTGGAGGATTGGGTGAATGGGGTCTCTCTCTCTCTCTCTCTCTCTCTCTCTCTCTCTCTCTCTCTCTCTCTCTCTCTCTCTCTCTCTCTCTCTCTCTCTCTCTCTCTCTCTCTCTCTCTCTCTCTCAGGGCTCAAGCTGTATGGAATTGCAAGCTCCTCAACGTGACTCACTGCCTATTACATCTCTTCCCTCCAGCCAGGAGAGGAGCCTCGGGATGGGCTGGGTAAGGGCGAGAGGCAGGCGGCCACAGGGGAGGCACACCCATGGTGTGTGATACATAGTAGCACTCCTATGGGCGCTCTGTACATGGTGAAACATTAATGGTAGGTGGTTCATGGTTGTAAGCTCATGGTAGCAAACGCATATTGGGTCAGTCTTACTATAACGGTATGGGAGGTGATCATAATTCTCATGGTTTGATGAGCCATGGTGGCAAACTCATGGCGGTTCTAATGGGTGAAAACATGGGAGCTTCCTCACAATGGGTGATTTACAAAATGGGCAGTATGGTTATGGCGGCCATGGCAACACTAACACGTCCAGGATGAACCGCGATGGCACACTGCTGGTGGGTTCTCAGAGGCAGACATCTGTGGTGGTTCAGGGCACAGCGGTAGGGGAGGCAGGGTGGCAGGGAGGGATGGCAGACTCCACCATACTGCTGCCTGTTGTCTGGTGATTGAATTAAAGTTCCTCTGGTAGAGATGACTCAATATTCTGTGCTTTTACTTGAGCATCACCATTGATATCTCTATAACGTATCTGAACGCCAAGTGTTGCGTGAGTAGTGTTGGATAGAGCTGTGACGTATTGTACTCAGGGTGGTATTGCTTCACCTTCCCCACTCGAGGCCCTGTCATCCACCACACTCGACTTGGGACAAAGCAACACAGTAATGGACATCTTGACAGTGATATCAAGCCACTGTTATTGCTTACAGACTCAGCGACACTGACACAGGTATACAAACTGTCTTGCCCAGTGAGAGCAAAGCCACAACTAACAGTTTCTCCATCAAAAAGTTGGCAGCTGTTGAGTAGAAATGGTGACAGTTGTGTGGTGGTCACTTTTTTTCCTCCGGTATACCAAAGTGGAGGGATGGGGGACCGAGGTGCTCTGCTCACCCACTTACTGTCTCACCTGCTTCGGTTGCCCCTCACCACGGGGCTTCACCAACAGTTGTCCCCACGGCCACAGGAAGTCCATACACAGGCCATTACGAGTCATATGTGTGGGGAAAGTGATACCCGCGGATGGAAAGATTCAACATAACGCGTTACACCCACGCACGGCCAGTTTCCAGTAGATGGGGAGGAAATGCACGGGTTTCTGACCGCTGCCAAGACTCAGTGTGTGGCGAGGACATCGGGCGTGGTCTTAGGGGACTTGGTGGGCTCGTAATGACCCCGCTCTTTCATCTCAATCACTGCCTCCGCCCGATAGCGCTGGCTGTATGTGTCTGAGTGGTCCTCCACTTCATACGGATCGTTGTGGCGGGGCACTGGCGGCCGCCCGTAGGTGCCATAGTGATCTGGTGGCGCCACTGGTGACCTCCCGTAGTGGGTTCCTGGAGGAGGTGGTGGGGTGGGAACGGAAGGAGGAGGCCCGGAGCTGAGGAGAGGTAGTCCAGGGGGGCGTCTGTTTGGCGGGGGAGGGGGCGGGGGCGTCATGGGGAGCTGTGTCTGGCCGGAGTCTCGTTGCGTGATGAGCGAGTCCCTGGTTTGACACTCGCAGTCTCGCATTTCGACACACGATTCCTCAAGGTCGTCTAACTCTTCCTCGTCATCGTCATCGTCGCCTTCACTCTCGCTCTCCGACTCGGGCCTGATGTGTGGGTGGCCGTTGCTCTTGGCGTCGGCAATGTACCACGGCCCAGCGTCATTAATGGGCGGCCGGTGCGAGGTCTGTGGTGACGACGTGGCGGAGAGGCTCTGACTTCGCTGACTGCGCTCTTCCAGCTGCTCCCGCGATCTCCTGATGTTTTCCTGCAAGAGACCATAACAACGTAAGTAAAGGTGCAAGATGCCATGAGTGGTACATATGTCTACTTATTTCCATTATTTCAGGAACATAAGAACATTATAAGAGAAACAGTTCTTGCATTTCCACCAACATAGGAACAGAGGAATACAATAAAGGAAGCTACAAGAAGCCATTAGGGCTATATGTGCCAATCCTCGTATAAAATGTGCCTTTCTATACTCATCAAGAATATCAAGAAAAAAAGGAAAACATTACAGTAAAATAAGAGAAAAATCATACATAGGAAGCGATACACAGAAACACAAAATGTAGCACAAGACAAAACGAGTATTCATGAAGGAGAAATAACCATCGCCAATGGAGGCCTGAAGGAGCGCGTGACACAAGCCTTGCGGCACGAGGAGGAAGAACGCTCGGATATTGGACCTGTCGGTGTGGGGGTGGCGAGGGACTAGCAACCCACGCGGGGAAAGCCAGATCAAGGGATAATGCGAGGCAACAGACACACATTTGCCGGGACAGGGAGAGAAAGTTGAAAGAAGAAAGTGTAAGGAGTGATGCGAAAGTATTGGAGATGGAGGAGGAGGAGGAGGAGGAGGAGGAGGAGGAGGAGGAGGAGGAGGAGCACAGAAATGAACACAAAGGAAGAATAAAGAACAGCAAGTGGGAATGTTTGCGAGTATTGTACTTATCTACAAAGTAAAGGTCAAAGAAAGATACCAAAGACAGAGGCTCCCACTACTACCACCACCACCGCCACCACGATTATCTCCACAACAATACCAACAACAACAATAACTACTACTACTACTACTACTACTACTACTACTACTACTACTACTACTACTACTATTACTATACCTGAATAATGAAACAACATTTCGAAAACCGGGAGGAGGAGGAGGAGGAGGAGGAGGAGAAAGAACAACAAAACGTTTTCTTTACTCACCAAATGAAAAAAAGGAAGGAAAAGAAGCGAGAAGGCGAAAATAATGGATAAAAAACGTGCTTTAAACATTAATAAGTATTCTAAACATCACTCGGTACGTACATGGATCTGCCTGCCGTCTCTGATGAGCTTCCTGATGCAGTTGAAGCACATGGCGAAGCACATACCACCCAGCAGACTGCAGCCAAGCGTCAGGATGATGATGATGTGGTCAGAGTGGATGTTGAACCTGATGTTGTCCAGCCCCTGTGGGGATGAAGAATATATATATTTGTATGCCAGTCCCTTAAATAGCTGCGCATCCCTCAATCAAGACAGGTTATCTTCTTTGTTTTTCTTTTATTCCAAGATTTTTTCTGTATTTAAAAAAATCTCCTGTGGTTTTGTAAATAGATCTCCATCCCTGAGTAAAAAGAGAATTGATTTTTTCTACTATGATTCTTTAAAAATCTCTCATCTTTTCTTTTCACTTGTATGCCCAAGGATATGTCTTCTCAGTGTTTTCAATATCAATAAATGATGACCACAACAGTGAGAGGGTGAAAGTACTGTTAGTTATGTTAGTTAAAGTTGTCGTCATTGATATTACAAATCCAACTACCAGGTCAAAAACACGATTTTGATGGCTTAGTCGTCCTCTTCACCATTATCAACGGTGATATTTCTATCGTCATCATTATCAATAGTACCATCAGTAAAGCTTGTAATCCCAAACGCTCTCCTGTCTCACTAGGAACTTTTCAAATGTCACAATGATCATTATTTCGGGTATAACTTTTCCTCTTAATTTTGTTACACTATTACTAGAATCCTGAAAATAACTGGACACTTAATCTATTTCCATCTAAATATGTTAGAAGTATTCGAGATACGGTGTCGAAATGTTTCAAAACAAAGATCTACGTAATATCATCACTGCAATAATACCTTTTAACAAATTCCTGCTCGGCCCATCACCTCCACCACCAGCGTAAAAAAAAAGTAGGTTTTACAATTCACGAAAAAGGGAAGCCATCCATTTTCAGTGTTTACAGGTCAACAGATGAAACGCATCACAAACACCTCCTCTAACACACACACACACACACACACACACACACACACACACACACATCGCGACTCATCATCATAATCAAGCAGCGTGAACTGAATAATAGGAAACTGTTCGCAGCATGGGACTCAATGGCACGCAGAGATGTCACTTGTTCAGCACACACACTCAACCAATATGCTCCGTTTTTGCTCACACTTGCTCGTTTTCTCTTCGCCCCATTCACCGCAATGCATAATCTATCACAGTGACTCACGACGACTGGAAAAAATAAAAATGCACAAGAGAGAACCAATCATGTTTCTTTTCCCCATAATTCCTCATCTTTCCTTTCTACCCACCACAATTCTTCAAAGTGGAGGAAAACACTCTGAACCAATTGTTTCGTTTTTCTGCTTCTTTCGATCCCCTTCCTTCTAACACGCCAGACTACATCACCTATCATTGTAATTGCTGAAAGAAGAGGAGAACGTGCTGAATTAATCCTATGTTTCATTTTTCGTTCTTTCCCTCAGCTTCTTTTCGTCACATTCACCGAATCAACATAACCTACCATCGTGTTCCTTGATCTCCCAAAAGAAACTTAGACGAGGAAGCTCTGAACCATTTATATGATTCACCTCTCTCCTACACTCTATCATTACATTAACCACTGTGAATTTCAATTGTGTAACATTTCATGATATATTAAAGGTGATGCGCTAATTATTCAACGTTTCAAAGCATTATTCTAGTGATAGTTTAATAAGGGTTGGGTGAAATGCAGGAAGGAGTAAAATAAGAGTGGTGTCCTCGTTCTAAAATGTTTCCATATCTTATCCAGACTAATTTCAGCTCACTATTGATACTTCTATAGTTTGATAAGGATTCTGTATCATCAGTGGGAAGAAAATATTAATGAAAACTTTATTAATTAGTCTTTGACCTTTGAAAGCCCTAGTGATGCGAGAACAAAATATTTTTTAAGAATTTACACAGATGTTTTTATTGGTGCAGTAGTATGTAATTTCTGTCAATCCATTTTTGTTTTTCTGTGGATATGAGGGAGAAAAGTTGAACGAATTACGTGTGTATAAATACGTGGAATTAGCGAAACTATGGCAATATACGTTGGGTTCAGTATACCACCCCCCCTCTCTCTCTCTCTCTGTGTATGTGTGTGTGTGTTTCCTCATCCGAGCAATATCCAATCGAGCTCCAGCCAGAACAGGAAATGAAGAGTTCCGGAGCAGCGTGTACCATAATTGAGGGTAAGTGTTGGTATCCTCTGACAACACTAAACTCATACAAAATAAAGCACCAGTATAATTTCACTACAGACAATAGGTACTTACATGCAGTGTCTAACCTACTCCCCTCTCCCCCTGGTGGTAAGGTTTTAGATAATGTACGTGCTTCCTGTCTTTGTTTGCGCTTCTATTTGTGTATCTGTCTGTCTATTTGGTATTATGGTTTTACTAAAGACAATGAATGTGCTCTCCCTCTCACTCACCCCCCCCCTCTCTCTCTCTCTCTCTCTCTCTCTCTGTATGTGTCTCTCTTTGGACAGTTGTCCGCACTAACACATTTTTAGACGGGTGACACTTGAGAGAGAGAGAGAGAGAGAGAGAGAGAGAGAGAGAGAGAGAGAGAGAGAGAGAGAGAGAGAGAGAGAGAGAGAGAGAGAGAGAGAGAGAGAGATAGTAATAACTTTAACCATAGAAATTTCTACGACAAAAGTAAACAAGTTATTTATTTATAATTCATATATTTGAAGTATTTATTTAAAATAATTATATACTTTTTAGAATTAATGGCACTCTTTTAACTTAGGCAAAAGGATGGATCATAATCGGAACACCCCCCCCCCTCTCTCTCTCTCTCTAAAACACCTTTCTTCCTCCCTGTCGCCTTTGAGTCATCAGCGGATTCGATGCAGTAAAAGGTTCTCTAATTAAAAGGAATGAGAGTGGAGGGAAGGGAACATTACCGCACACTGCTTGAACTAGACGGGTTAAGTGGCGTGTCTCTCCCTTACTCTCATCATATAATGTATAGTAAAAAGGAAGGGCGGGGCTTACAGTACATTCCTCCTCGTCGTACTCGTTCCTGCAGTTCTTGATCCCGTTGCATCTGAGGGACTTGTGGATGCAGGTGGCGTCGTCGCAGTAAAACTCTCTGGAGGTGCACGGTGGAAGCCCCTCTGAAATGTATGTTATAATCATCAGTCTCTTCTCCCAAGACAAATATCACCTGCCCTCCTCCAGTGTGTGTGTGTGTGTGTGTGTGTGTGTGTTTCGCGGTAGAAGGTTGATATATGGGTCTTTAATCCTAATCACTCTGGGACACACTTAATAGCCATTCTCGATCTTCAAACAGGATGAAAATTGCAAAATCTATTTTTTAACACATCCCTTCTTTCTTGTAGATGCTTATGAAAACTTTGTGCATTGCTTCTGGTGCTGTCAATTGTTTTGTATCGCAGTGAAAAGATTGAGAGGAAGTATGGACATAGTAAAGTGGGAAGATACGAGTCACAAGCTGGAGAGCGGCAAGGTGCCTGAACTGACCTTACCTAAACATGCCTGACAGTACTCCAAAAACACACCACCTCACACCCAAATTGGACGATGATAAATCACTCGACAATTCACCGTTTTAAGACAAGCGGCAAAGGACACAGGTGAGGGGGTCCTTCCCACGTCATTGGGGTGAGAGACGGCCCCGCGTAGCCATCATCCTGACATCACGCGCCCATTCAGCAAGAACTTCAATTCGGCAATAAAGTTATACGTCCATGTGGAACAGCTCGAGTCCCATAAGTGGATCCATTTAATATCTCGTTTGGCGACGACTCAAGGTCTGCTACGGGAGGGGGTCGGGAATAACTTGCGCACCAACACGTCAGGGAGGGGCGGGGCACGGGGCGCTGGGCGGGGCAGAGGGCGGGGAAATGAGGAGAGGGAAGACACAGTAGAAAGAGGGAAGAAGTGGTGAGAAGATGGAAAGAGAGGGATGGAGGGAAGAGAGGGGAAGAGAGAGAAGGAGAAACGTGAGAAGTTGATACACTTGACTCACTACACACCACCACCATCACACTGACGGAGGCGTGGGTGGCAAGAGGCGGCCAGAGCCAGTAAGAGGCGGCGCAGCGGCTCCCTTAGATCCGTGTCACGCTGGCTGCCGACCGTCACTCCGATTTATAGATTCGGGCGCAAAATAGTTCTCAACAAGGTGTGTTTGTGGTAGCCGTGAATAAGGGCCACGTTGCGAAAGGACGAATAATAATACTTTGGAGGGAATATTTGCTGAGTTTCCCTTGAGTTTGGCTGTCACGTGAGGTATTCGGTGCTGTTCATTCTAGTGGGGAATTGTTGCGACCCCAGCAGCCGCTACTCACGCACCACTTCAAACTTCAATACTTTCCACGTACCGTGATTCTCTCTCTCCATTCCTAACTAACTCTTATTCCCGGTACTCTCTCTCTCTCTCTCTCTCCACCGACCCTCTGGCACAATGTCCTCGAGTGTCAATCTTTTCAACGATCCCTCTTAATTCATGGTTTTAATTATTTTTTTATTACTGTTCTTGAGTTTCATTTTTTTATGATTCTCTTTCTTGTTTTCCAGCAAATGTGCAAATGTTCTTTAGTCTTTCTTCAGGTACTTTTACTGCTATTACTACTACTACTACTACTACTACTACTACTACTACTACTACTACTACTACTACTATTGCTACTGATGCGGCTGCTGCTGCTACTGCTACTACTACTACTACTACTACTACTACTACTACTACTACTACTACTACTACTACTACTACTCCTACTCCTACTACTACTACTACTGCTACTACTACTACTACTATTACTACTACTACTACTACCACTACCATAAGTTATAGGACAAAACGAAGTATCGAAATAATGTTCTCTCTCTCTCTCTCTCTCTCTCTCTCTCTCTCTCTCTCTCTCTCTCTCTCTCTCCTCTCTCTCTTACCCAGTTGGCCTCTTTTGTTTCTGTTTTTGAGGCGTAAACACTCTTCCCTCCTCCTCCTCCTCCTCCTCCTCCTCCTCCTCCTCCTTCTTTCTTCCTTCCTTCCTTTTTTCTCTTCCTCTTGTTTATTTGTGTCCTTCCTTCCTTTTTTTCTTCCATTTTTTTCTTTTCTCCATATTTCTTCTTTTCATTTTTCTTAGTTTTTCCTCTTTATTCTACATTTCCTTCTCATTTTTCTCCCTTTTTTATTATATTTTTTGTTATTTTTGTGTTTTTTCTCCTCAGTTCCTCCTTCCTTCTCTTATTCTTCCCTCTCTCCCTCCCTCCCTCCCTCCCTCCCTCCCTCCTCCTCCTCCTCCTCCTCCTCCTCCTCCTCTTCCTCCTCCTCCTCCTCCTCCTCTTCTCCCTCATCTCTACAAATCCGGGTACTTGAAAGGTAATTACTGTTGTTGTTGTTGTTGCTGTTGTTGTTGTTGTTGTTGTTGTTGTTGTTGTTTGGTGGTGATGGTAGTGGTGGTGGTGGTGTTTGTTTTTTTAATGTTTGTTGATGTTTTTTTTTCGTTTCCTTGTTGTTGTTGTTGTTGTTGTTGTTGTTGTTGTTGTTGTTGTTGTGCTGTCACAATAATTACAACACTGTCCATGTAAGCTCTAACAAGTGACAATATAAATCTCTCTCTCTCTCTCTCTCTCTCTCTCTCTCTCTCTCTCTCTCTCTCTCTCTCTCTCTCTCTCTCTCTCTCTCTCTCTCTCTCTCTCTCTTTCCTTGGTTTACAGGAAAGCTTAACAGGTCTCTTATGAAGATGACGTCAGCATTTTTACATAAGCCTGTCTGTCTGTCTGTCTGTCTGTCTGTCTGTCTGTATGTATGTATGTATGTATGTTCGTTTATCTGTCTATTTTTATGTATGTCGATTTCTTTGTTTTTTCCGCTTGTCAGTTTTTTTTTTCTTTATAGACATAGAAAAAGAGAAAGAAAGAAAGATAAATATAGATGATAAATAAATGTGATACAGAGAGAGAGAGAGAGAGAGAGAGAGAGAGAGAGAGAGAGAGAGAGAGAGAGAGAGAGAGAGAGAGAGAGAGGAGAGAGAGAGAGAGAGGAGAGAGTATGATTACAGGTTCTTTGAAACTCAGCAATCCTTCATTCCTGGCTTTTGTGTGGTGTGCAGTGCGTGGTGTTTTGTGTGTGTGTGTGTGTGTGTGTGTGTGTGTGTGTGTGTGTGTGTGTGTGTGTGTGTGTGTGTGTGTGTGTGTGTGTGTGAATATTCCTGATGATTTCATCCCTTGTATTAATTTCTGCGGCAACAATGAATACAAAACAAAGAAAAACAGGAAGAGAAAAGAAAACAACAACAACAACAACAACAACAACAACAACAACGGAAACAGCAATCACACACACACACACACACACACACACACACACACACACACACACTAAATGTAAACCTTGCCGTGAGCAACACATTTGAATTTTACTGCTTTACTTGTTTCCCTTTGGAGGAGGAGGAGGAGGAGGAGGAGGAGGAGGAGGAGGAGGAGGAGGAGGAGGAGGAGGAGGAGGAGGAGGAGGAGGAGGAGGAGGAGGAGGAGGAGGAGGAGGAGGAGGAGGAGGAGGAGGAGGAGAAGTTTTGTATCATACTGCAGTGGTAATGAAAGTGAGTGCGGTAATGAGATTTTGAATGAGGGACAGATGCAGGAATGGTGGTGGTGGTGGTGGTAGTAGTAGTAGTAGTAGTAGTAGTAGTAGTAGTAGTAGTAGTAGTAGTAGTAGTAGTAGTAGTAGTCCAAATGAGGTTAGAGCAGCATTGTTTTATTCGTATTTTCTGGTGGCAAGTGTTGTTTTTGTTATTGTTATTGTTGTTGTTTTTGGTGGTGGTGGTGGTGGTGGTGGTGGTGGTGGTGGTGCAAGGCGGAGTCCTTCACCTCTCCTCAAATTACAGGTGGGCTGGCTCTAATTATGGAGCAGAAAAGGCGATTCCATGTATAACTCACTTTTATCAATGGTCTCTCAATTCACTTTGCCTTTGTTTCCCTTCCAATCTTCTTAACTGATAACTACAACAATTAACATTCCTCAAGTCATATTTATTTACCTCCGTTTGTTTACTTTTATAAATGGTCCCTCTATTTATCTTGCCTCTGTTTCCTTTCCAATCTTCCTAACTGATAACTACACTAATAAACATTCCTTAACTCCTATTTATTTACCTTCCTTTGCTTACTTTCATATTAACTTTTATGTGTATATTTGGTTTCATATTCTCCAGAGTTCGTATTTATTTATCTATTTATTCTTATATGCTCGTCTTTTATTTGTATTTTCTTTTTTTTTTTCCTATTACTTTGATTATACTTTGCTAACTTTGCCTATCTATACGTTCAGTCGGTTATCTGCATTCTCATTCCACTGTAATCTATTTTATTTGCTTTTACTGTAGTTATTCAAGACAAAGTAATCAGGTGTATGTGTCTAGTAGTAGTAGTAGTAGTAGTAGTAGTAGTAGTAGTAGTAGTAGTAGTAGTAGTAGTAGTAGTAGTAGTAGTAGTAGTAGTGGTTAGTAATATAATGGTGGTGGTGGTGGTAGTAATTGTGAAGGTACGTACAGTCTTGGTGTTAGTAATTTCCTGAAAAGTTAATCAGTCAAATTATTCCCCAGAGAGAGAGAGAGAGAGAGAGAGAGAGAGAGAGAGAGAGAGAGAGAGAGAGAGAGAGAGAGAGAGAGAGAGAG
>CM035207.1:15603867-15624166 GCA_020233015.1 Callinectes sapidus | reverse complement strand
TATCCACACAACCTCACAATTTTCCAAACCCCCTTGCTCATCACTAACTTTGGTGCAACAATCTCCATCAGTATTCTCTCATATATTTGTCCTGGCATGCCCAATGGGGCATTACACCCAATTGGCTAATAACCCTATGATTGCTTCATTCATCCGTTATGCCTTTTCTTTTGTGAAGTGACACAATAATAACCTTTCTCTGCGCATCTGTTACTTCTTGTCTCCATGCCAGGTCACATCATAGCCACTGCATTTCCTCCATATTTCACCATTTCTAGCGTTATCACATATACACCTGCAGCTTTACCACATTTAATCTTGGCCATTGCTTTCTCTACCTATACCCTTTTAATGACTCTGCACATACATGGATTCTGGCACAACAAGGTGAAAATAAAATTGAACATTATTTCATCAGTGTATTTGTCTACCCTATTTTCTTACGGGGAATGAACTGGTATAGTGCACTTAAACACACACACACACCCCAACCTTGCCCCCACCTACCAGGTGTAATGCACACAAACAATGAAGCCTAACTTCCCCCTACCAGCTATATAATGCACACACAGTGCAGCCTAACATCCACCTACCAGGTACAATGCACACACACACACACACACACACACACACACACACACACACACATTACAGCCTAACATGCACCTACCAGGAGTAATGCACACACACTCACACACACACACACACAGTGCAGCCTAACTTCCACCTACCAGGACACAGTGCAGCCTAACTTCCACCTACCAGATGTGTTGCATACACACAGTGCTGCCTAAGTTCCATCCACCACATGTAATGCACATACACAAGCAGTATTATTACAGCCATACGATACATACACTGACGTCCTGACCACCTGCTATTTGGCACTCCTTGTTCTCGACTTGGTAAGGCATCTAACTCGCCATTTGTATGTTATCATAACGTGCTCAGTAAAGATAACAATTAATGTAATGTTAAGCTCAGTGTTACTTACCCGTGAAGTGATAATTACAGCAGTAGAAAAAACCAGGAGGGGGGCGGCGACGCAGGTTCTCGCTTGGCGGGCAGCTGGTTCCTCTGTGCGGTGAAGGCTCGTGCAGTTGTTGTAAAAATGACAAAAACATATTCGCTGCAGCTGAACTAGATGACTTTCCAAATAAAAAAAATGCTCTGAGATCGTAGTAACTGAATTACAACTATTTATCACATTAAATTTGGAATATAGATATATTTTTCCTCGAAGGTAAGCGGCAAGACACGGGGGGGGGGGGGTACCGTGTCTTCCCTCCGTCGCTCGACCGAACCTTCGTTCCAAAAAGGCTACCGACTCTTGGTACCGATCATCCTTCCCTTGTACCTTCGTCGCTCAACCTCCGTGACTCTTGGTACGGGCCGTTGTATCATGATGGGTGACAATAATTATTATTCACTTGTATTTCTCTCTTAATTCCTTCTTTCTTACTTTATTAATTAATCATTAATATACAATGCCAATTTTAAACATAAAAGATAAAGGGAATTACTATTACAAGTATATATGAGATATTAAGGAAATATATCCTGCTATTATCGTCCCTGTTCCTCTGATTTCCTTCACCGAATACTATGGTATGCCATGTCACATAAATGCTATTCTGGAAGTAAAAGGTTATTAATACAAAATAATAAAATTAACATATCTGTATTTGTTTTAATATAATCTTCCGTATATTGCTAAACCTGAATACAAAGTAGATGTGATATGGTATCAACTGGTGTGGTCCTTTCTTCTGCGGTGAATGTATATATCAGTGGATGTTTCTGTCCTGCCACTCGACAGCTACACCTGGTGAGACAAAGTATTCTCTCATGGCTTCTGCTGTTGGCCTTGTACTCCTTGTTGGTGATGGGCTCCTCATGTCTTGACGGTGGTCATCAATTGCATCATCATTATCACCACGAAAGTTCATATTTTCTTCATGGTGAATGAAATTATGAAGCACATAGATGCTTTTAACTATTGCTTCAGATACCTCAGTGCTTGTTTCCATTGATGTTTTCAGTACACTAAATTTCTGAGTTAGCATTCCGAAAGCACATTCTACAGTTCTCCTAGCTCTACTCATCCTATAGTTGAATACCTTTCTAGAGTAATCTAGATCCTTTCAAGGGTAAGGCCTCATTATATTGGGCTTTAAAGGAAAAGCTTCATCTCCTATGAGATAGAAAGGTACTTTGATATCAGTATGAAGTATTTCACTAGGCTGTGGGATGTCTAAATGACCAGAGAGAAATGACCTACCCATATTAGAGTAACTGAAAACTGTACTGTCACTGTTTAGGCCATATGCAAAAACATCAATCAGAGTAAAACAACACTTGGCATCAGCAATAGCTATTAGTACAATAGAGCGATACCCTTTGTAATTATGGAAAAGTGAGCCTGCAGTAGGTGGGCATTTCAGCTAACAATGCTTGCCGTCCACACTTCCGATACAGTTTGGAACATTGCATTTACCGAAAAATTATCTTGCTATCTCTTTCCACTGTAGATGATCAGGTACTGGCATATACTTTGGGTGTAATACTTCCCATACGGTATTACTAGTTTCCTTACAATCCTATGCACTGTAGGTTTTCCAATGCGAAACTGGAACCCAAGGGAAGCAAAAGACTCTCCGGTAGCAACATGTCTGGAATAGAGAAAGAGAAAAACCCTTCATGAATAGGCTTCTATTTCAATGTTACTTTTTTTCATCACTACTGTTGCTGAGAATTGCAGGTTCCTGGTATCAGAGACCAGCGCTGCACCGCTAGACTTGGTATAGCAATGCCGGAGGGGTAGCGAATGAGATCGACCATATCCTTGTTAGTACTCGTTGGAGGATCCTCTAGAACTGCAGGGTTTTTCAGAGCGCCGAGTTCTTTGCAACCGACCACAGGCTTGTTGTTGCTTCACTCAAGCTTCATGTCAAGTCCAGAAAGCCTCCAAGATGTAACCACACTGTGTTTCATCTTGAGAAACTGAAGGACTTGACATGTGCACAACAGTATGCAGTGACAGTCTCCAATCGGTTTGAAGTGCTTGACACCCTTGAGGACCCTGAAGAACTATGGGATACCTTCAAACGTGAGACTCTTCAGGCTGCCAGTGAATGTATTGGGGAGCGCCCGAGGTCACAGAGTGGCTTCACCTCGGTAGAGACACTGGAAAGTATTGAGGAGAGTTGCGCTGCCAGACTTGCTGACTTGCTGGGGACCATGACCAGTACAGGGCTCTGTCACGTAGGACTAGAACTCTCCTGAGAAGAGACAAGGAGAGGTATGTCAGGGGTCTTGCTGAGGATGTCAAGTGTCATTTAAATGCTAATGACCTCAAACCTGCCTATCGAGCTCTGAAGAAACTCCGCTCCAAGTCTACTTCTCAGGTGAGTGCTATCCGAACAGCAGATGGTTGCCTCGTATTGAATGCAGATGAGCAGATGGCTCATTGGGCTGAGTACTTTGAGCAGCTGTTCATGGTGGATCCTCCAAGCAGACAGCTCCAGACTGCAGGGTTGCAGACTCTGGATGCTGATCCACCCATTGACGAAACTGCACTCTCCACTAGCGATGTTAAAGAGGCTGTGGCAAAGTTGAGGGTTGGAAAGGCAACTGGCATTTGCAACATCAGTGCGGAGCTGCTCAAAGCTCGGGGTGAAGCCATGATCCGTGGGTTGCATGCTGCCTTGACTGCTGTATGGCATTCAGATACCATTCCTCCTGACTGGGTTGCTCGTCCCTATCTGGAAGGGGAAAGAGGACCATTAAGCCTGCAACAACTACCGTTGAATAACACTGCTCAGCGTACCAGGCAAGGTACTTGCCCATTTGCTGCTAACGCGGATCCGCACTCATCTGCTGAAGTATCAGAGACCTGAACAGTCAAGGTTCACGCCCAGTAAGTCAAGAACTGACCGTATCCTAGCGCTTCGCGTACTGGTGGAGCGCTGATGTGAGTTTCAACAGGGAATGCTTGCAGCCTATGTCGATCTCAAGAAGGCGTTTGAGTCAGTGCATTGAGAGACACTCTGGGATCTTCTGCGTCTCCGTGGGATTCCTGCAAAGATTATTGGTCTATTAACTGGCCTGTACTCCGGGACTGTAAGTGCTGTGAAGTGTGGAGGAGGCGTGTCCAGCTTCTTCCCTGTGAAGCAGGGCTGTGTGCTTGCTCCATCACTTTTCAACGCATGAATGGATTCGGTACTAGGCAGAGTTGTGGAACAAAGTCATTGTGGAGCATCTGTCGGCAACACTGAGATTACAGATTTTGTTTTTGCTGATGATGCAGCAATCTTCGCTGAGTTACTGAAGATTTTGGTAATGGCTCGTAGAGGTACTGCACGAGTAGATGAAGCCCTTGGGGCTCAAGGTTTCTTGGGCCAAGACCAAGGTCCAGGTGTTTGGAGGCGTACTGGATAAAACAGTACAGTCTGTCCATGCGTGTGTTGAGGACATTGAGATCTTGAAAAACTTCACATATCTTGGTAGTGTAGTGCATAACAATGGTGGGTCGAGCCAAGAAGTCGCACAGCGGATTGGCCTGGCCCATGGCGTGACGGACTCGCTCAACAGGAGTATTTGGCATTGTCGATACCTGTGCAGACGGACAAAGATTCGGATCTTCAAGTCGCTGGTGATCCCTGTCTTACTCTATGGTTGTGAGACATGGACACTGAACACCGACCTGAAAAGGCGAATTGATGTCTTTGGTACTAGATGCCTTCGCAGGATCATGGGATACCGCTGGTATGACTTTGTGTCAAATCAGCGATTGTTCCGTGAGACCGATTCGAGGCATATTACTAACATAGTCCGTCAGCGCCAACTGCGGCTATATGGGCATGTGGCGCAATACCCGGAAGCCGATCCTGCTTATCGCGTTGTTTCCATAAGGGACAACCCGACTTGGAGGAGGCCAAGGGGACGCCCACAGAACTCTTGGCTGCAGCAAGTCGATGCCTCCTGCTGGGAGTCACTCGGTATGGGAAGGGAGCCTGCATGGAGACTCGCAAGGCATAACCGCTGTGAGTGGAGTTGTAGGTAGCCGAGGCAACACGCCCCCCAGCGTATGCCCCCCCATGATTGATTGATTGTTGCCATAAAAGTAATAATAACTATGTACTATCTTTATTATCATTATAATCACCATTACTTTTATTTTTCCACAGAATCTGATTGTAAGGACAAATGGCGTCAATTAAGGAGCAACTTTATGAGAGAAAAGAAGATTACTACTCAAGCATCTGGATCAGCTACCATCAACGCAAAGAAACTGGTATTCTACGATGCTATGGAATTCCTCATACCCCATGTGACACTGCGAGCAACATCACCTAATGTACCTCCACCGCCTGATGACGACAAAAATTCTGATGTAGATGATGCTGCACCTGATGATATTTCAACCACTTATATCACACATGCACCTGCTTATGTGAGTTCTCAACAAACAGCAACCAATGTAAATGTCTGTGAAGGGGGAAGTAGGCCTACACTTGCTATCAACCAGCCACCATATACAACAAAGAAGCCTAACGCCGAGAAAAGACCTCGCTGCCAGTTTCCAAGTGAAGTAGATAAGCAAATTGTGGGAGAGTTGCAAAAGTTGCTAGAAGAAGCAGCTTGTAAATACGAAAATGAATCTGACCCAGATCGCCAGTTCCTGTTAAGTCTTCTCCTTCTAATGAAACAATTGTCGCCTGTCGACAGTATTGACATTAAAATAGAAATACATGAGGCCTTTCGTAGGAAACTAGTTAAGGACCAAAATTCCAGTTACGGTTACTGGACTGACCAACACACTTTTCGTACATCGTCACCGTATGCTAGTGATAGTGCTTCTGCTGAGTACAATAATTTGTGAAAGGATATAAGTTACTGTATTCATAACCAGAAATAAAGCACGTCTACATATCTTTTATATTATTTACAGCTGCCTTCAACACTAGGCCAATCTTCTAGTAGACTTTTTAAAAAATAATCCACTTACCTTAGGAAAATGACCAGCCTTTCTTCAGGTCGAACTGCAAGTCGGAAATTTCTATTCTGCTTCCTAATGGAGGACCCAATCAACTCAACCAACATCTTAAATTGTTCTGTGGTTATCCTGAAGAAATCATAAAATTTGGGATTATTTACCAAATCTGGGAACAAATGCCCAAAGCTCCCAAATTCAGGTCTTCTAGAATTAATTGTATGCACCCATATATATTCGTTGCCTCCACCTCTGCCTACACTTCCTCAACCACAGCAACACTGCTATTTCTGCAGTAGCCAGTACGTCCATGCTCTTGGAAGGCTGCCTTGGCACTGAATGATGTGCTGATGATTCGCTCTGTTGGAACTATGCCGATTCAAAATTAATCGATTCAAATGATTTTCCATGAATTGAATCGAATCGAATCGCTTGGTGTAAATGCAGTTTAAAGTCGTCCAGAGCAGAGTGGAGGAAGTGAGGGAAGAAGTTGTGACAGCCCAAAAATCCTCTGTGTCAGACCAGCAGTTGTGTGGCGTGACTGGCCACTGTAAGTGGAGAGTCTCTGTTGCCAGCATGGAGGAACCCTGTCTGTTGGGGCTGGACTCCCTGTTTGGGAATGCAGTGTGTGATGATCTCGGAAGGATACAGAGGCAGGTATGTGGAGAAGTCATACCACTGATCCTTTGATCCTTAAGGGTGCTGCTAAACAGATGAAACCCTATGGCGAGTCCAGATGTCGAGCAGAGACTGGAGCTGAGCTGCGGAGTCGTGGGGGAGCGTGAGGCGGCAGATGCCACCGAGGAGGGCGGTGGAGGCCATGCAGCGGTGAGTAGCTGAGATGGTGAGATGAACGGCGGCGCGGGGAAGGCGAGCCACGTGGAAAGCGAGCGGAGCGAGCCTAGCCAGCAGCGGGACAGCGGTCGGCACTACGACCCTGACATCGCCCCGGTGTTAGGGGTGAAGGAGGAAGGCGAACAGCCGTGCAAGGAGGAATTCTCGCCGGAGAGTCCTGCTACCGAGGACTCGTTGGAGCAAGGGGAGACACTGCACGTACAAAACAGCGTTTTGCAGAAGGGCGTGAAGGATGCAGCGACACAGCACGCGTGGCTGCTGGTAAACCCATTCTCCCTGCAGGTTGAGCGGCTGGAGGAAGCGCATGTTGGTGTCTCTGGTGGGCACCTCGAGCGCAGGAAGATATGCCACCTGTGCCGGGTTGGCATGGGACAACAAGTGGAGTGGTGCTGCAAGCTGTATGATACCACGTTTACGTCGCTGAGAAGGAATCTGAGCAGCGCTGAGGTGGTACCAGTTTGGCGCTCCCTGGGAGAGGATGGCGGTGGATGTCGCCGGGGCACGGCCTATTATGGGCCCGGTGGTAAACGCTACCTCCCTCCAGCTACTGGAGGACCACCTGGTGAGGAGCTACCACAGACGTCGCCCAAGGTTGTGGCGGCGTTGCAGCAGCGAGGTGGAGAAACACCCGCGACGTGGAGAAGCGTTAGCAGGTGGAGGAGCAGCCAGTGGGGTGGAAGACGAGGCTACGATGGGCGGATAGCAGAGTGTGTTGTTGGCATACGTGAGGGGACAGCAGAGGACAAGCGTGAATGAGCCGCCTGTGGCTCGCCCTCCTCAGACCGAGGAAAAGACCTGGGGTGGAGGGACTACAGGTGAGGAGCGAGTGTGAATAGTCGAGGACGACTATTTTGTGTGGGGAGGGTAGTGTTGCAGCAGCGCCTAGTGTGAAGATAGCGGTGGTAACGTTGTCAGAGATTGGTAACGCTAACTTCGGTAAGGAGGTGGTAGAGATGGCCAGAGTTTGCAGCCAGGTAGATACTTTGTCCCCGATTGGCCAGTAGAAGGAACGCGTCCTGGGGCCGGATTCAGAAAGCACTTTACACTATTCAAGGGGTGTATATCTCACGGTTACAACTTTCAAACAGTGTTTGGTATTCAGAAAGCCACTTACAACTTTCAAATAGTGTGAGAATGGTGTAAATCTGGGCCCAGAACTACACCATCTGAGGAGGTGGTGTAACTCACTCAGATGAACATAAAATTCGGTATAACTAATGTTTGCCAAGAAGATATAAGTGATTTGAAACACTACGACACCCAAAAAATCATTCTATAAAGGCTGGATGATATATAGCCCACTGTGGAGACGATTCTCGGCTAGCCTAACTGCACCCCCACGGGCCCCACAGGCGAGCCGGACGGACCACAGACCGACACGAGTGTCCCTAATATTTAGATCTCGTGTTTTTATTTGTTTCACTTGATTTCTCCTGCAGATACATCATTACGATGTTTCTCCATCACTAAAACAGCTTGCCACAGGTCCTACAAGTTTGTGGGAGAAGAGGGAACTCAGAAATGTGTGGTTTGCCCCGCGGCAAAGTGGCCGACACAAAATCATATAGAACATCACTAATTTATTCAGACACACATTACCTTCCTAATAATAATGTCCTTGTGTATGTCTTCTGCTTCTACAATGACTAAAACTGAAGGGAACTGATAAAAACTTTAAGTAAAACAAGACAGAAGTAGAGGTGGCGATCAACAGAGAGACGACTATCAAAACAAGTCACAAGAGGAAGAAGAAGAAAAGGGCGGAGTTTAGAGGGAGCGGGGAGACAGGAGGGTTTGTGATTGGTTAGCCGTTTTGTGTCGGGGGTTGTGATTGGCTGGCGTCTGTGACGTCAACATGGGCGGGAAATCTCGATCAGCTGCCTCTATGTGTCCACTGAAGAGGAAGAAGAAGATACACTTAGCTTTCTGAATCCCAAAGTGAGCATAGTGTAAATAGCCACAACTTTCGAAGGGTGTAGAAAAATTACAACTTCCTAACACCTTACTCTTTCTGAATCCGGGCCCTGGTCGGGAAAGAGACGAGATGCCGAGCGGTAGTGAAGGGACAACAGGGTGAATCACACCGAGTAGCAGGACGGAGAGAGAGTGAGAAGATCGCCACGGATGGGTGAAGGAGTCACTCCGGTTCCCGATGAGAACACCGCCCCCTTTCACTCCTACTATGAGAGATGTAGCCAACGTTGCCTTGAGAGGACGTTTTCCTCTTCCGCTCTCTCTGAGGATGCGATCGTGCTCTGTTTGTGTTGTCCTTTTAAGTACTGTGTGCTACCCTGTATTTACTATGTTGTGTGCCAGTAAGTAAGCAAGTTGTGCCGTGCCTTTAACTGTTTTCCTGCCTCTCTGAGTAAGTCTGGGGTCTGTGGGTCAGTAACCTCGCTCTCAGCTCTCAGTTTACAGTGGCCAGTCACACCACACAACTGCTGGTCTAACACAGTGGATTCTTGGGCTGCCACAACTACTTCCTCCACTCCGCTCTAGACGACTTCAGTGCTTCCCTCACAACGTCGTCTCACCAGGTTCATTCATGCTGCCAGCTGGTCCATTTTTATCAAATTCTGGTGCATTTGAGTCATCAGGGCCTGGAGCATCGCCAGCACAGCAGAACTTTCCTTTCCGGCCAACATGACGTCACTAGCTTCGCCCGCAAATACAGAGGCGTCATCCCCGCCATCTTGCTGTCTGCGTTCGTCCTCCATTTTGCTATCACACCTGGCTAGTCACTTGGCACCATCAATTAGCCCGCTACTCCTACACCACTGTTACGTTCCCCCCCTCCCCCCCCCCTTCTTCACACCCTCTCTCTGCCCCAAACAGCACAGTCTCAGGCCACAGGGTTCACACAGGCCATACAGGTGTGGACGGAGACTAGCGTAACAAGTGGTGTCAAAGTTTTTGGGGTAGTTTGGCTAGCGAGGTTGCCGGGTATAAAGGCACCATGGCGGACTCAGATGCGAGAGGCAGAGGAGCCGGAAGGCAGTGAATCAGGCTTGAAAGGGCTGGAAAACTTGGTCGTTGAGTTGGCACAGAAAATGGCATAGGATTTCAGTGAAATGATACAAGATTCAAGTGAACTAAAGCAGGAAATCAGTGCAGTGGCAGCACGAATGGACCTGATGAAAGAGGGCTTGCAAGCAGCAGTCGGGGAAGCCAGACAGTTTACTGTGGGCTGCTGTGGAGGAAAGCCACTTTACATGGGGCTAGCGGGGTCCACCCTCGACGCCAGACAGTGAAGCGGGGAGCATCAGGGAGGTGGAGAACGAGGGGCAAATAGACAATGTTGCAGGGTGTGTTGTCGGTGCACAGGGGCACCCAGAGGACGAGCCTGTGAGTGAGCCGCCTGTGTCTCGCCCCCTCCGATCGAGGAAGAGACCTCAGTGGTGGACAGACTATATGTGTGGAAGCCTGCTGGGAGGCCACCAAAGAGGTGTCAGGTGTGAGGTGGCCCGACCTGCCGCCTTGCTGTGTGTCGCCTTGCCGAGTGCGCCTTTGTCATTGTGTGAGGCATTGTGTCACACGGTCCCCCCATGTTACGTGTACCGTTTGCTGAGTAAACTGGCCAAAGTGTACTCTGTGTATCTGCTTTGTCACCCATTTTGAGCTGCTATAGGTACACTTCGTTACACTTGCCCATCTAAGCCGAGTGGAAGTTACGCGACTCCCCTGTGCCTTGTGCACCTGTATGGCGTGTGTGAACCCTGTAGCCTAACCTAACCTAACCGTGTTTTGGGGGGACAGAGGGAGGATGTGAAGAAAGGGGGTAATGTAACAATATATATATATATATATATATATATATATATATATATATATATATATATATATATATATATATATATATATATTGTACACACATGATTGTATAACTACTGTTGTTTGTGTTTCATGAAGGAACTCACGTGAAACATCTGTTAGCCACTCAACGAAATATCGCATACAAGTGAAAAGAAACGTACCTAAATTATTTATTTTGGGGGGCATTTTGAACCCCGCATAAATTTGAAAACACGTAAAGCAAACAAGCGTAAAAGGAGAGGTACCCGTACTACATATTTAGTCTTGATACTTTCCAATAATTTCTTCGTAAAACTCATTTCTCTTTCAACGTTCACAAACCTCCTCATGGTTCCTCTTGTCATTATGAAATCCAGAAAAATCACTTGTTACATTTGAGTCAGCTATCTTTCTTATACCCAGTGGTGTCTCCAAAACATGGGTCTGTTTATGTCGCTTCAGCTCCAGGGCAGGCCAGAGTTGACTCCTTCTCACTCTCTATTTAGCAGTAATCTTTTAATTGATTTGTTTACTATTGGATACAGGAAAAATAAGAATAGCCCACTATCTCCCCTGTACATATATACTAGGCTCCTCCTGCAGTAAAGGACCTGGTAGCTAATGCCATTGTATGTTCAGAAATACACGTCTGTTCAGTACTAGCATCGGTGTATGTATTTACCTAGTTGTATTATACACGGTTTCAGTAGGGCTCGTAGTGTCCTGTCTCCATATCTCCATATATCCAACATTTCCTTGAATTTATGTACATTGGTTGCATTAACAATCTCTTCTCTTCTTAAACAATTCCAAATGTCCATAATTCTATGGGGAAAACTACTTTTTGTCTTTTAAACACCAGCTCTTTCTTTAGCGTCTTTGAGTGTCCTCTCCTCTGTCTGGTTTCTTCTTCCATCATCACCAGGTTTTGCTTGTCCAGTTTTTCAATACTATTTACTATCTTATATAGAGTTATTAGATCTCTCTCCCTTCTATCTTGCAAAGTTAGCAGTCCCATTTCTTTAATCCATGTTCATAAGTTAGTTCTTTTAATTCTAGTACCATTTTCGTGGCTGCTCTTTGGATCCTTTCTAATTTTCTTATATCCCTTTTCGCATTAGGTGACCACGTCACTGCTGCATATTCTAACCTCAGACGTATCATACTGGTTAGAATTTTTTTCATCATATCCTTATCCATGTAGTGGAAAGCCACCCTAATATTGGTTAATATTCTGTATATTGATCCAAAAAGTTGATTTATGTGCCGCTCTGGGCTTAATGAATCTTGTATCACCACCCCTAGCTCTTTTTCTTCCTTGGTCTTCAGTATTACCTCCTCTCCCATCTTGTAGTTCCATTTTGGCATTCTGTTGCTCTTTCCTAGCTCCATCATATGACATTTCTTAGCATTAAAATCCACTTTCCATCTCTTACTCCATTCATCAATCTTATCTATATCTCCTTGTAGCTCTCAGCAGTCATCGGTGTTTTTAACAACTCTCATCAATTTGGTGTCATCTGCAAACAGGTTCATATAGATGGTCATGCCACACTGCATATCATTTACATATATCTGGAACATAATGGGTGCTAAGACTGATCCCTGTGGTACTCCACTTATTACATTTCTCCAACTTAAAGTTGGTTCCATGATTGCAGTTCCCATTTCTCTATCTTTCAAATACTCTTGCATCCATTCTAATACTTTCCCTTTCAGTCCATCTATGTATTTTTGTTTCCATAAGAGTCTTTTGTATGGAACTCTCAAATTCTAGGTAGACAGCATCCACTCACCCATCTCTGTTATCGATTCCTTCAATTACTTGTGTATAGAAACTTTGTAGATTTGTCACACATGACTTTCCTTGCCTGAATCCGAATTGCCTATCAGATATAACTCCGCTGTCTTCCAAATATCTCACCCATTTTACTTTCATTAATATCTTGCAGATTTTGCTGACAACACTTATTACTGACACAAGTCTATGATTTAGTGGGTCAGTCTTCTTTCCTCCTTTGTAAATGGGTACTATGTTGGCCCTCTTTCACTCCAAGTGAGTTGAGTTGAGTCAAATCAGGGCGAGTCATCAAGCGTCATGAATCACCACCCCAGTCTAGCATTGATTTGTATGGATCTTTGAAAAAACCATTTACACTTTAAGATTGGCCATGAATTGATTTTTTTTTATCTGTACAAAGTGGGAATTTTCATAAGAATTTATAGGCTAAATGAGACCACCTAATGGAGGCCTCCTACCTGAAAGCCCACCCACTAGAGGGCTGTTACCCCGAGTGGACACCCAATTTCCACTCAGACCGTAGTCAGTATTCGAACCTATGAGCTCGGGGATCTCAAGGCCCCTAGAGCGCAAGCGTTTCCACTGGTGTAAAAGTTTTTTTCAAAGATCCGTACAAATCAATGCCAGACTGGGGTGGCAATTCATGACACATGATGATTTGCTTTGACTTGACTCGACACGACTTCCTTGGTGTAAACGTAGCATTAGTGTCCAGCCTAATACTCCATCTGATCCCATTGCTTTTCTTCATCCAAACTTTCCATCAGTCTGCCAACTTCTTGCTTCTGTACCACGACCTCCTTCAATCCCTCCTGTGCCTCTGTCATGTTTGGTTCTGTAAATGCCTCCTTTTCTGTGAAAACTGATTTGAAGCTCTCTTTCATAATTTCACTAAGCTCTTCTGTTGTTTGGTATATTTTTCTCCCTTTACTATCTTTACACTTCATCTTTCCAATTATACATTTACAGAAAAGTTTGGATTCATTTTCACACATCTCTACCACATCTTATCTATGGTTTCTTTACATTTCATTTTTCAATTTACATATTTATAGAAGAGTTTGGGTTCACCTCCACATTTCTCTACTACATCCTTTTCAAAAGCTATTTCTTCCTCTCTTCTTATCCTGGCATACTCATTTCTTGATTCTTTGTATCTCTCTCTATTACTTTCATTCCTCTGCTTCTTTAGTTTCCTTTGAGTTCTATCCTTTGCCCTCTTCACTTCTGCACATCTAGCATTGTACCATAAGTGTTTACTATTCCTTATTTTGTATTTAGGTACATATCTTTCCACACCTTTATACTTCCTCAGGAATATTTCATATTTCTCCTGTGCTGTTTTACCACTCAAGATCCCTCTCCAATCTATACTTCCAAAACATTTCCTAGTCTTTAAAGTTGGCCCTTGCATAATTTAACCTTCCATTTTTATAATCCTCTTCTCTTCTTACCAATGCCCATTCTTGTAATTCCATTTCAATCAAGACATATCAGTTTTTCCCACTGGGCTTAGGCACTTAATGATGGGGCAGTTTTTTTTTTTTTTTTTTTTCTGTCTAGCATTGACAGTTCTTCTCCTCTGAACCTAGTGAATTCCTCCACCCATTGAACCAGTGTGTTTCCCACGGCTAATTGCAACATATTTTCACTCCATGATCCTGTATTTTCCCTCTCTTCCATATCTTTCCAGTTAAAGTCTATCACTAGTAGTACCTTCTTGTCCTTCCTTATCATGTCATCCAGGCATTTCAACACCTGCATTACTTTATGTTCTTCCAACTTCCATGTATTTGTTTTTGGTGGCACATATGTTGCTATAATTTTTAACATTTTTCTTCCATTAGCTAAAATTGTTATACGAATGACTTCTGCCATGCCATCACCATATTGCAATCCCTCCACAAAGATGTCCTCTTGCACCATTATTAGTACCCCTTCTCCTCCTTTTCCTTTTCTATCTCTTCTCCAAATTTTATATCCCTCTTGCTGAAAATTTGTTGATCTTTCCCTTTAATTTTCTCTCAGTCATGCAGAATACATATGCTTTGTGAATATTTAAATAGTCTTTAATTTCCAGCATACTGGATAGTAACCTGTCCACATTTGTATATATATTATTTTCAATTTGTTGCTCCTCTCATCATTTCTGCCTCGTGCTGTTGCTGATGTGGTTTCTCTACCTCCTCTTCCTTCTCCCAAATAAACCACTTCCTTAGTCTCATGTCTAACACCCTCCAATAAAATTTCCTCTTCTTGGTCAGTGTCCTCTTTAAGTTTTTTCTTTAGCCTCTTGTGTTAGATCTTTCTCCTTCTGTCTTCCAAATTCATGTCTCTCTGTATCCATACATCCTTATACTTTTTTTTTTTTTTTTTTTTTTTTTTTTTTTTTTTTTTTTTTTTTTTTTTTTTTTTTTTTTTTTTTTTTTTTTTTTTGAGCCAGTCTACTAGATCTTGCTGTTATTTCCTCTACTGCCAATTGTGATCTCACTCTCACATTTAGTGGCCTTGAATTTCCTTCACTATATTTTCCTATTCTGTGTATTTCTTTAACCTCCTAGTTTAAATTTTGTACGTCATCTTGAATCTTTTGTATTACTTTCTTTACTAATTCTCTCTCTCCTCTCTTTCCCACCCATATTTATTGAGATTTTTCTTTTCCAGCAATCCATTTATCACCATACATTTCTTTCTGTCCACTGTATCCCTCACTAATCTTCCTTCTCCTTAATTATCTATGTTACTGTGTCTTTTGTTTTGTCTTGTATTTGTTTCTTTATCACTTCAGCAAAACTAATATTTTCCTCCTCCCTTTCTTTTTTCCATACGTTCTTCAATTCCATTAACTTGGTTTCACTGCACGCTTTATTGATTTTCTCAGTCATCCTTCATTTTTTCCCTTAGGTCTTCGAGTTGCAACTCATAAGTGCCACATTTTTCTTTGAGGATATCATTTTCCTTTTTCATGCTTCCTAGTTCCTGTTTTATCTCATTATCTACTTTTAAGGTATGTTCGTATTCCTGAAATTTAATTTTAATTTCCTTATTTTCCCTCTCTAATGCGTCACACTTCCCCATGATGCCTTCTAACACTTCTTTCATAAATCTCATTTCCCTTTCCAGTCTCCTCATTATATCCCTACTCTCATTCTTGAATCTCGAGAAATCTCTAGTCACATTTGTGCCAGCAATCCTCTTCAGTCCCAGCTGAGTCTCCAACACATACTCTCCCAGTTTGTTTATAGCACTTTGGCTCCAGGCTGGAGTTGACTCATCACTTTCCATGGTCAATGTTTTCTTCCTGTATTTACCTAGTTGTATTGTACAGGGTTTTAGTGGGGTTCATAGTGTCATGTCTCTATACCTCCATATATCCAACATTTCCTTAAATTTATGTATACTGGTTGCTTCAACAACCTCCTCTTTTAATCCATTCCAGGTGTCCACAATTCTAAGTAGCAAACTGTATTTTCTTGTGTCCTTTAGGCACTGACCCTTTTAGATCTATCTTGAGTGTCCTGTCATCTGTCTGGTTTCTTTCTCTATCACCAGGTTTTGGTTGTCCAGCTTTTCAATTCCACTTACTGTCTTATATATAGTTATTAGATCTCCTCTCTCTCTTCTATCCTGCAGAGTTGGCAGCCCCATTTCTTTTATTCTGTCTTCATATGTTAGCTCCCTTAATTCTGGTACCATTTTCGTGACAACTCTTTGGATCCTTTCTAATTTCCTTATATCCTTTTTTGCATTAGGTGACCACACCACAGCGGCATATTCCAATCTTGGGAGTATCATACTGGTTAGAATTCTTTTCATGTCCTTATCCATATAGTGGAAAGCCACCCTAATGTTGGTTAATGTTCTGTATTAGAACCAAATATTTGATCTATATGCCATTCTGGGCTCAGTGTATCTTGTATCACCACTCCTAGATCTTATCTTCCTTGGTCTTTAGTATTTCCTCCTGTCCCTGTGTGTGTGTGTGTGTATATATATATATATATATATATATATATATATATATATATATATATATATATATATATATATATATAATATTGAACTTATTTTTTACTTGAAGTCATTTAGATTTGGTTTGCAGCATAAGTTACTCTTACACATTTCAAGACTGTTATCACTTTATTATCAATAGATGAAAGCAAAAATTATGTCTCGATTGAGAATCCTCTTCCATTCAAAATCCAAATGTTTTGAATACTGATGTAACAATACATAACTATGATTTATTCAAAATTTTCATGCCAATACAACACAAAAGCAATGCAGTAATTCAACAAATAATATTAATGTATAATATTACCAGAAATATCATAACAAACATATCTTATCTTCAGTTCATGCAATACAGTATATGTTGTATGTTTGAAGTCACAAAGTCACCATAGATATAGTTCACAGTGCATCTTATTTCCCTTTTCTATGTCTCCAAATGTATTTCCTTTTATCCTGCTCTCTCTTACCAAATATTTCTGATATGTGCCCTTTATACAAATAAAGCAAAACCATGGTGTACATACATCTCAAAACTAGGATATTGCTTAGCCTACTGACAAAACATTTCATTAACCAATATAACCACTCTATTTATCACCTTTAGCACAATAATCAATAAGATTTTCAACATATTATTGCACAACTGACTATGTGTTAAACAATTTTGCCTTTTTGTTAGTGTAATTGTTTTGAGCAGGTTCAAAGCAAACCAAAGACATTTAATTAAGAAAATTTTACAGAATTTCAAGTGACAACTGCCTTTTTTCTTCAATGTAATCTAAGTAAAAAAAATATGTATGTAACTATTCCTAAACTTGAAAAATTTATTACATTTTGACTATTCCAAAACTTAAAAACAAATGATCACGTTCGGAATATTTGTAATCCCAAACATTTCAGATACAAAACTCAGCGAAATAAAATTAGGGAGAGATGGAACTATGTATTCATTTTGAATTGCAGTTACCTTAATACATGATTGCTGCAGCAGATGAGTTATCTCAGACTGCAATGCCAAACAATACTATATAACTTTAGATTCTTTCATCATTAATTCATCTAAAAACATTATAAATAAATGGACAAACAACTATAATAGAAATATATGAACTCTGTATTTTACCATATCTAAATTAAATCTATATTAAAAGGGACTTTGGATAAATCTGATTGGAATTCCTTTTTTGTGTAAAATAATAAGGATGAACTTTCCTTCCCTAAATTAGTTAAAATAAAATACGTCTTAAGATGCTTTTCATGAATTTTGCTCGAAATGTTTTTGCAGCTCTTTTTTTTTTTTTTTTTTTTTTGTAAAGTTTTTTATATTTTTTCATTCAATGTCAAATTCATATGTTGTCTAAAATGTGAATGTCAATCAAGTGAAGCAGACCCTCTTCAACTATGTCTGTAAGAATCCCTTCAATTGTGAATATCCTTGGATTAATTAAATGATGGAAAATGAGAATCATCCAATAAAGTGGTTCGTCACACATTATCCTTCCTAAAAATCTTATGCAATTAATAAAAGTGTAGGTTGGCTGAAATACAATCATCATCCTGGTCTGTGAAAAAAATGAAAAATTAGAAAATTATATAAAATAAATAAATGAAAACAAAATAATATACGTACTTGGCCATGAGATTAGTGTGAGAGTTCATATTCACATACAGAAATAATATGGTCTATCATGTCATTTTCTGTAATTGTCAATTTCATAAAGGCAATTGTAGGTATCATGAAAACTACAATTTTGGTTAATACATATAGTTTTAAACATCACTGATTTCATAGTATAAACCATTAAACACAAGCAATTTTAATTAACTGCAGGATTAAAAAGAAGCAATAATTTTGATTACAGAGGGCTGCTGTACTCCTTAGGGTGTAGGAATGTAGAAGTTTCATTATACTGCATTCAACATATTAGAATAATATAATACACACACACATACATACACAGAGAGAGAGAGAGAGAGAGAGAGAGAGAGAGAGAGAGAGAGAGAGAGAGAGAGAGAGAGAGAGAAACGCCCTTTTGTTTACTTCTGTTACTAAATCATGAAAGCCAGTTGATTACATTAAAAAAAAAGCTGCTAAAACAGCAAAATACCTGTCCATCTTGAGACATATACAATATACATAAAAGAAGTGGCTGGACATACAAAGTACTTTTAAATGTTTGCAATCACGTCTAGTCTAAGATACATTTGAACGTGCAAGACTGGATGTTGACTGTGAAGGCGTTAGGGCTGAGCCAAGACCTCGATTCAAGTATGCTCCATAAAATTGTTCCTGTTCATTCAGCTGTCTCTCAAATTCCTCTTCCAATTTCTGAAATGAAAAATGTACTGTTGAAATATTTACATAACTTACAATTATCAAGAACATTATAAATATATATTTATCTATTTTTTGGTTGAGAAATTAATTGCAGGTAGGTGGATTTTTATGTTATGGGGATATTGGATATTGTGACAGTATCTGGCATTGCTGTGTAGTATGCTGAGATGTCATAACCATCTCTGCCAGAGGAGAAACTACAATGCACGGTACCTGCAAAGTTTGGGTCACATTGGATTGTCAGTGTTCAATTTAAATCTTATTCTTTTGGTCTCTATTGCTAATTTGAAACTTACAAGCCTGGAGACAATACTGTAACTGCACAAAAAAAAAAAAAAAAAAAAAAAAAAAAAAAAAAAAAAAAAAAAAAAAAAATGGTAGCCCAACATGAGAAATGCTTCCATGGTGAAAAAAGAAAATGTGAACTGAACATGTCACACATAAGATGCCAGGCGTTCACTGAAGCATAAAGAAGCTACATACCTGGAACTAGTTCACAACTAAAATTTTGACTTGCAAATCAGCACAAGAAATCAACTGAACAATGGCTCATATCTTAGATTACTTGTAAGCCAGGAAGTTTGTAACTATAAGTTTCACTGTATATTAACCTCTTGAGTACCAAAAGACATACAGTATGTTTACGATAATTTCATTGCTTAGCGCCATGTGACATACCATAAATTCACAATGAGATATCATTGAATAAATATTTGCAAAAAATCAAAAATGGAATCTCGTGCTTCTCATGTGGTGGAAACATGGACTCTAAATGCTCATTGGGAGGTGCACAACCTCTCACATGATTCTAGTATGTAGTGAGAGCCACAGAACAAGTCAGTTGAGGTGAGTGATTTAAAGTTAGGCTTTGAGTATGTGTGTTTATTTGAGTTTGTGAGTCTTTCCTGGGGACTAGGGGGGAAAATTCTAAATACCATTGTGTAACTAGAGAATTGTACAATACAAGTGCTAGAGCACTTTTTGTACACCACAACATGTAAATGAAATTTTTTGCTACATCTAACTCATACTCTTTACTGATATTTTTTTACACATTTGATGACAAATTGACAAAATAGAAGAAGCTCTTAGGAAGACAAAGCAATAAAAAAATGACAATGCAATAAAAAAAAAGTAATGTAATGGAAAATTAAAGTGATAGCCATCTGAAAAAAAAAAAAAAAATTTGTTACGGTGTGCCACAATCTTTGCACTCAGAATGAGACTAACAAAAATGGCCCTAAAACTAATCCTTGTTTATTACTCCATTGCTTATCTCTTAGCAATGACCTTATTCAATCAAAATTTTTTCCCTCTTTTCAATGCTCTCTAATCTTTCTCAAGATGATCTGATGTAGTATCTAATTAATTACTTCACATTCAGCCTTTCATTCAAAAGATTAAAATGTATGGAGGGCAGTCCATTGCTTGAAAACTATATCTATCTATCTCTCTCTCTCTCTCTCTCTCTCTCTCTCTCTCTCTCTCTCTCTCTCTCTCTCTC
>CM035207.1:15592904-15603767 GCA_020233015.1 Callinectes sapidus | reverse complement strand
ATATATATATATATATATATATATATATACAGTGGTACCTCTTGATTCGAACTTAATTCGTTCTCTTTGGCTGTTCGAATTGGAAAAATTCGAATTAGGAAGCAATTTTTACCATTGAAATTAATGTAAAAACATTTAATCCGTTCTAGTTGATCAAAAAAAAAAAAAAAAAAAAAAAAAAAAAAAAACATCATTGTATTCTCTTTATCCTGGCGGGAGGGCTCTGGGAATGCAGGACCACACGGGGTGTGTGGAAGTGGGGATACTAAGGCATGATCTGTGGGAATGACAGCAGACAGCGCCGTGATGAGGTCCTGCTTGGATGAAAGCAAGACAAATATGAGTCATAACTGATCTCAGATGACTGACGGTCTCTGAGCTCGGATATCCGCTGTTGAACTATTCAATATTATTAACATTAAATATCCGCCAAAAGAGAAGTTGACACTTAAAACCTATTTTATTTTCCATACTCTAATGTGAATCAAATATCTAGAGAGGCCTGGAAGTGCTGATCTTGCATTTTTATTGTTTATAAATGCCACAAAGGTGAAATGAGAGAGTGGCAGTTTGTCGACTTTGGCTTCACATCTCAGGGAAATACATTAAGGAGAGAAATGTTTTCTCTCATGCTATATTTTTCTTGCGAAGCTTTTTTATTACCCAACTCGTGCATGAAGTCACTTTGACACGTAACTCCTTTAATAACCGTAGGTAAATCACGGTAAGGATGAATTCATTTTTGGCTCGGTTATAGCTTAACTTGTAGAGCTTCATAAGTAGCCCATAAACAGTGTGCTACAGGGCAGAAGTTATACTTAAGGCTAAGCTTGTGGTTCAGCTCCAGGAAGGATTGGGGTATTGGAAATACGTACTTGTAACAGCTAAGTACTGAGTTTACATCATATAAAAGGTTGAATTAAATAGTACTTAATCTAACATCATAGCATAATGACTCATCATACAAATCCAGGTCGGTATCAGTCAAGTGTACAAGCTCCCTTGAGCCTGGGTGTTGCCTCACAATACAACATTTGTCTTGGAAGACACACTATTATTTTTCAGGGTATTTTTTTGGAAAAAAGTGCGTCTTATAAGCCGTAAAATACGGTAAGTCTCACGCATGAGGATACTTGTGACGTCACGTCGTCTGCAGCCTATCAGCAGGAAGGAGAAACGAAAGCTCGTAACTGGCATTGTTATTTAAGAATTATTTACCAGTTCTACTATATCATATCTCTTTTGTATTTTCTTTTACTTAATATTAACTGATATTGTCATTTTAAAATTATTTACCAGTTATACTGTATCATCTCTATTTTCTATTTTTAAAAACTTGATATTACCTGACATTGTTATTTTAAAGTTATGTATCAGTTATACAGTATCATATCTCTTATATATATATATATATATATATATATATTCTACAAAAAAAAAAAAAAAAAAAAAAAAAAAAAAAAAAAAAAAAAAAAAAAAAAAAAAAAAAAAAAAAAAAAAAAAAAAAAAAAAAAAAAAAAAAGGCCTACGAAATTCATGAAATGGCCAAAATTATTGAAAGAAAAAACAAACAAACTTTGAGAGAAAAATCAGAGAGTATGTGGGGCCGCAAACAGTGAACCGCGAATGGGCGAGGGTCTACTGTATATCGATTTACGTTGTTTTTGTTTTGGAACGCATCCCCTGCGTAAACCGAGAGGTACCTGTATGTATGTATGTATGAACACATATAAACAATTCATTGGCTTAACAGGTGGCTCTGATCTAGCAATGTCTATGTTTACTGGCAGAGTCATTGTTTAAGTGCCAATCACACTGGCAATTGTTAACACTACCAAGGAGTGTTTTCCATCTAGTGTGGCAGGTCAGGTGAGGTGTGTCAGTCAGGTCATGCTTTCCTACTCATATGCCATGTTTAGGATGAGGGGGGGCACCTTCATACATAAAGCACACCTTATTTTTTACTTCAACAGTGATATGGAACAAAAGTTAGAATTTGGTAATGAACCATTTTATATAAACATAATGAAAGACAGAAAAAGGAATAAAGGAGATGAAGCAGGGTTGGTGAATAAGGCAAACCCGTGATTTATGGTGAAGTGAATCTAGTGACACCCTCACCCTACACCTGAAACAGCTGATTCCAACCACACCATGATAATAATCAGTTGGCAATTAGACTAACAGAAGCTATGGCCAAATTCCTCTCATTTTGGAGTTGAGGAACACCAGAGTTGTGCAGAACAAAGACAGTAAATTTTGCCATGGTAACAACGTACTCAAGTGAGGGAACGAACTGCCACGCAAGCCCCTCATCATATAGTGGATCAGCAGTGATGGAATCCCTTAACATTAGTCAACCATGTGGGGCTCCCTCTGCCATTAAATGGGTTGTCTTATACACTGGTAATTACTCAAAAACCAAAATTTTGGTTATAGTCCAGGATATATGGTAGGTAAATACCTGAAGTTTCCCATTTTATAAAACAGCCTTCAAGAATGGATTATGGTAAAGGTCTGAGGTTCCACTGTGTGTGGCTCCCTCTGCCATTAAGGGGGTCATCTTGTACACCAGTAATTGCTCAAAAACCTAAATTTTTCCCTAAAAAATTGGGGGTCATCTTATACACCAGGTCGCCTTATAGTCTGGCATATACGGTACATATTCATACAACTATCTTGAGTTTTGAGCTAGCTTTTTTCCTTAGGTGCAGTGCTAAACTCAAGGATAGTGAAACTCATGGTATTGAAAATACAGAAACTTGCTTATTCATTCCGATTTGTTAAAAAGCTGACACTCTCCCCACAACTTTACTCTTTTATTTAAATATATATACCTTTAGATTGATGGTTGTGTTGCAGTTTAAAAAAAATTATAGAATAACATTCATGTACATTACAAGTACTGAATAGTGGCAAATATACTAGCATGCAAATCCGGTTCTGATACAATAGCATGAAACATTTAAAATGCCCTTTAGGATAAGAGATTCAATTTTACAAAAATAATCCTTACTATCTCATAATTTAGATTGTCCCGGACATCTTGAGCAGAAAAAGTTTTCATCCAATTTTAAAAATATTTCAAGAAAAATATCCCTAGATCCTCCCCTTAAATGAGTTTTTGATGCTCTCAACATAGCACTCAAAAAGTTTTTAATACATTATATTTATTTTTTTGTCTAAATTATGATTTTTCTTATATTCAATTTAAACCATTTCATTCAAATCAATTCAATCCTGCTTGAAAGATATCTCACTTGCACCACCAATGCTATCCATGGCTTTCTTGGGCATTCCATCAAAACTTTAAGATACTGATTTGGAAACAGAATACATTTTCAGCAATGCAAAACTTATGTTGGCCTAGGGAGCTTACCTCTAATCAAGAAAAGAGGACAGTGTCTTATGACTGTCAGGTCCTAGGGTCATTTTGGGACCATTGTAGTCCTAATCACTATTTTCAAATGTAATTTTTCTTTCTATGATATTCATATTGCAGAAGATACAATTGGGATAAAATAATCTAAGAAATAATTCAGTAAAGTCTTGAATCTTGATCAATCTCACTTTAATATTTCACATTTCAATTGCACCATCATAAACCCATTTATTTACACATCTTGATCAAATTACACAGATCTGGATCGCTTACATTATTACAAACAAGGACCATGATGATGGTGATGTGATTTTTTAAACTGCTCTCTCACCTAGAAGTAGCTTGTGCTCCAGGGTTAAAAAGGTTAAAGATTACAGGGTTAAAAGGTTACAGAGTGTTATGCAGTGTACTATAATAGGCTTATGATTCAGTTATGGCACTCGTAGGTGATAGTTACATCAAGCTGCTAGGTAAGAGCAAGAACGGGAGTCAAGGACCACAACAAGATGTTGTGTAAAAACTTGTGAGAAATGGAATTATCATAATTGCAAAAACTTCACAAATACACTACAGAAAACTAGGATAAAGTTCTATAAATCCTAGTTTTATTATATAAAAGTGTAATGTATACTGAGTGAAACTTTAGATGTAACATAGAAACTTAAAGGAATTGATGTAATTTAGTTGCAAGGCTTTGGTCCCAATTGTTTTTTTTACCATAAAAGTCATCTTTGTATCCTGATATTTTGAATCTTGATCAGTATTTTTGGTCCTGATTATGATCGAGATTTGAGATTCTAGTGTATACAGTATACAAATTATATAAAGAACTTTAATTCACTTTATCTTCCCCTACAGAGACTAAAAAAGCAAATGATTATTCTAAAAAAAAAAAGTTAAGAGAAGCAGGAATTCTATGAACTTACCTGTTTGCGTGGTTTCAGATTCTCCTTCCATTCTCGCAATTCTCTCTGATACTCTTCATCTTGAGACTTCAGTTTATTTGTTTCATGTTCCATTAACATTTTTCCTGAAAACAAAAGAACAACTGATCTGAGAAGACACATTGAATATTCACATAATCATCAATAGTTCATACATTCACTTACCTTTAATAATATGTACTTGTCTGAAGAAAATCTACAACTGATATAACATTGAAACCTATACATATTTCAGTTGGTAACATGTCAAATTTTCATACAAAGTTAAAGTCTGGTAATCCAATGAGCAAGGAATCATTAGCGATGGATTATTGGTTTCATCATGATGTACCCCAAAAATGATGCCACACCAGAACCTCCATATAAGTTCAGACAATTTTTGGTTTCATGCATCCAATGATTTTCTCATGTTGCTTATGCTTTTTCTCTGGTGAGACATGCAGTGAACTGATTGATATTCTACATAATTTCTTTCACTAGTGGATAGTTGAAGTTGTGACTCTTTTTAACTTATGCCTATTTCTCATTCCCAATGATCTTTGGGAATTTAAGGAAAAATTTGTCCTCAAGTACTTGATGTTGGCTTGATCCACAAAGAACTGGACAGGTTGTGGCCCTACCAAGAAGGACCATTCCCCCTCGTTTAGGTGTGGTGTCGGTACCCGGTGCAACTGGACCCTCAGATCAAATTTTCGTACCCTTAGCATCCTCAAAAACCGAGGTAATGTAATCCATCATACAATGGTACATGGAAGGGGTTTGAGGTGGGTGCTCACGCCCCTCACCCCCCTCCGGTCCTGTTGGGGTCCAGTCCTGCAACTCTGGGTCAGGATGAGCCGTGTTAGGCCCAGAGGGCACCGAGACAACAGAGTCCTGCCCCCCAGAACATGAAGGGCGTGAAAAATCGAGGACATGTTTAACAGTCAAATCAGGAATGTGGGGCATGGTAGAAGAACCAAGAGCGACGCTGTGAGGTGTGTCCCAGAACGATCGGGAACACGAGTTGGGGCTGTGAGACGCTTACTAGACACCGAAGCAGAGTCCCGAACACAAAAGAGGGACTGTCCACTAACCGGCGCAAAGCAGTGGGTTTGTTGGGCCATAGGGGGGTCGTGCGACACTGGGCCCCTATCGGCTGAATGGACAGAGGTGGCAGCTCATGGGTAGGGCGTGAGCATGCCACCCTGAGGGCGGGGAGACATGGCAAGGGGCCAAGTGTCTCTCCTGGCCAGGCCTTCCCCCAATGCCATGGGGTAGGGACCAGGCTCACTGCACTGTCTCACCTCCCCTGTGTCCCCTGCATCAACCGGTCCCGGGAAAAGGGCCTGGTTACCGATCACCACTGAGGTGGGGTGGGACTTCTTGATCCTTCTAATGTCATCCTTTGGTGGGTATAAACGCTTGGAAGGTACCTCTAGTTCCCGGACAGCCCCCCTTGGCTCCCTGACTTGATGTGACTGCACACACCTTTTTGCATCAGGACTCTGGGGGGGCAGACACTGAACTGCACCAGGTCTCAGTCTGAGAACGGGGGCAGAGCTGGAAGAGGGGGGTTAGTAACGGTAGAAGGCACAGAATTACCCAGACCTAAGCAGCCAAAAGACTATTGACAGAAGCAAGTACCTCCTCCTGCCAAGACTTTAAAAACAAAGAAAAGTCAACAGCAACTGGAGCAGAAGTGCCCTGCTGGGATGCCAAGTCCTCAACAGAAAGCTCATCTTGGGACAACACACTATCGTCCCAAAAAGAAACCTCAGAGCAGCCGAGAATGTCAGGCTGAGCTGGGGAGACATAAGGGGTCGAGACCCTGGTCTCTGCAGGTGGAATCAACTCAACAGAAGGCAAGGAGCCGAAGGCACTGGTGACACGGCCAAAATAATGGATCGCCGAGGGAAGATAGCACTGCCTTACACCTCTGTTTCACCTTAGCATTTCTCCTGCGCCTCAAACTACACTGATATCTATAGGCGGCAAGTACTTTCTCACGACTCCAGTTAGCATACTCACTACACCTCTTACTTGGGTTGCAGAGTTCCCTGCACCTTACACAGACTGAATGAGGGTCATACAGGAAGCTACCTAAGACCCTAGCGCAGGCCGGAGTTGAACAGATCCGCATAGCAGACTTAACCGAAGCCTTCGAAGACGCCAGCGAAACCTCAACAGGCGGAGAGTCCAGATGATCGCTCAAAACACCCTTCTGAGCTGATGTCCAAGGCTCTGAGGGAGCTTGGAGGCCAGAAAGGTCGTCCTCCATGATGAAGAAGCGAAGAAAACACAGAGCGGAAAATACTAGCAGAAAAGCGGATGGAAGCGTGGTGAGTATTAACCCGCCATGTGCTGAGAATGAACTTAGGCAGTGCATTGCTGGGACAACAGCTGTACACCAACACGTTGCCCTGGCTGCGCAGGGCACTGCACTGGCAGGCGTAGTACTGAAGTGGGGATTTTTTGTTCTTGGCGGAAATAAAAACGGGAACAGTGGAACTGCTATTTTTTGTATGAAAAACAGGTCTCTGTGATAGAAATCTCTGAAAACACATAAATTATGCCTTTGGCGGTGTCGGTAGTGGTATGATTATGTTACGGTTAGGCTAGATGAATGGTCACTATAGATTAGTGAAACTGAAAAATTGACCATAGCTTTTTATGTAGAGGACATTACAATTGCATCCACACATACAAATGTAGACACAACCTCTAACCACGTACAATTATAAGAGTTTAAGCATTTAGTACCAAAAATAGACTTAGCACAGCTCCCATCAAATTAACAAGCACTCTTCTCACAAGTTATAATCAACCAAAACATTCCACCCCTCACAATAAACAACAATGCAACTCTTCACATGCACACATCTACAGTCCTGGGCATAACATACGATACTTCCATATCATTCAAACAATAAATTTATTTACATATATTCATTACTGTACTGAAATGTCTATTGCTATCAATAGCACTGACAACTACCACCTACTTGCTGTTAGGATGTATTCGGTGCCTAGTTTGATTTTGTACAGAGACTTGGTTTTGCCCACAAATGATTTTTTCAACCAGCCTTGAAAAATTCTAGCTATTAGGAAATTTGAATTACTGTTGTTCAGATTAATAGACTTTTACTGTATTATGATTTGAAAGGAAATCGGGTAATCTTTTGCATCACTATCATCCATTATCACCATCACTGTAACCAATACTGAGCTCAGTTAGTTATTTTCCTTTGCACTGCCACTCTCCTTCCCCGGAATAAAAAAAATTCAGTGTGGTCACTGTCATTCTCTTAACACGTTACCCACATTTTGGTCCAAATGTGTACCAACAGTTGTTTTTTGTTGATGGGGACTGTTGCCATCTCGTGAGTAACATATTAAGAGGACTACAAATCTTGTTATTGTCTGAATCTGATGAGGATAGTGACTGATCATAATCCAAAAACCATATACTATCTTCTCCACTCACTATGTCAACACTGTATTGTCCAGTGAGCTAACAATTTCACTCTCATCAAACCCAGAATGAGGTATATTCAACATGTTGACCTGTCATGAGTCACCCACTTTCTCTGGGTCAGTGTGGTGATGCTTGGGAGGTAATGAAATGATGAACGAGAGTAAGGCTATACAAATACATGCTTGTGTTTGGATACTGACCACTATACATAGAAGCAATATGGCTGTGAATAGTCTGATGTACAGCAGTAGCAAAATTCACATCAACATGCAGCATAAATATACACCACTAGTGCTGTACAGGTTTATTTGCTGTTTTCTGTATTATATTTTCTTTTTATATCTTCTGAAATTTTTACTTTTCTATCTTCAGTATCCTGTTTTGTTTTATCATTTTCTAAAAAATTCTAAAAAAATTACTTTTTCTTTGTAGGCTTTAATGAGACCTTGTTCTACTGGTTTTCTAACATTTTTTAAAATGTAAAAAAACACTTTTCAAATATCAGCTCCTGAAGATTTTATCCATTTCATCCCTGTCTTACCATTTGTATTTAATTGGCTGACATGATATTTTCACACATGATAGCATATACCTTGTTGACTTAGTAGAGAATGATAAGGCATGAATTCACTCTTTATGAAAAAAATATTATTATTTACTCAGAGGTGAGAGACAATGCTATTAATCTACCTATCTCCATCCTGCTCCATAAGCCTTATTGATGTTCAAAAGTTCATTTTTTGTCCACTTGTGCTAGTAGGTCATTTTTAAAAATGTTTGTTTGGATTTTGAGCAAAAAAGGATAAAATGATTGGTAGAAACTAAAAGCTCTTGTTTGGCAGCTTGACTCACTAAACAAGGTTTAGTGGCATGAGAAACATGAGATAACAATATCTACAGAGAACAAATATTCTAGTGTCATTCTTTAGTGTATTACAAGTGCTGACCCCTTTATGATGCTGGTACATCAATGGTGAACTTTTATATTTCTGAAAATTTTCCCCGTACTGCTGATATTTCTATGAAATAAGATACTTACTTTTCTCATTTTGTAATTGTTCCAATTCTTTAACTGTGTATTCTGATGCTGCTTGAAGTTCCTCTAACTTTCGTTGATGTTTCTGCTCTGCACGTTTCTTCTCTGCTTCATACCTGCGCTTTTCATTTTCCTGAAACTGTTGATATATAAATTAATGAGAGTATTCATATAAATACTTGATATATACATACATACATACATATAGTTTTATATATATATATATATATATATATATATATATATATATATATATATATATATATATATATATATATATATATATATACAGTGGTACCTCTTGATTCTAACTTAATTAGTTCTTTTTGGCTGTTCAAATTTCAAAAATTCTAATTAGGAAGCAATTTTTACCATTGAAATTAATGTAAAACATTTAATCCATTCCAGTTTATTTTAAATAAAAAAATATTACACTCAACCCCAGCTGTTGCAAGAAATTGATCCCTTAACATCGCCAAAATACCTAAAAACGCAATAGCCATTATTAAGAAGTAATGGGAGAAAATAAAATTGGTACTGACCCACCAGAGTGGCAACATGATTTAACAAATTGGCACCTTGTTTTCCCCTCATCTCATCATAATTCATAGATATCCTTCACATTTTGAGAGTATAAAGTAAACACAAACATGAAATGCATAAAAAAAAAAAAAAAACAGGCATAACAAAAGACTTATTCACTTTGGTGTGAAACTCCTGAGTCCCTATGAAAACTAGACAAGCCTCCCCCCAGGTCCCTACCTCCCTCTCATGCACTAAATTCAGGAACACACAGCATAGTATTCCCTCCTTCCCCCTCCTTCCGTCCTTATCCTCTCACATTTGATACGCAATTGGACTGAGTAGCCCCCCCCCACTCCCTCCCTCCTCCAGCCACTCAATACTCTCTCTCTCTCTCTCTCTCTCTCTCTCTCTCTCTCTCTCTCACATCAAGTAGAATATATTCTCACAGCATCATTTCCAACAGGAATTATTTCAAAAGTATAAATTATTGTATAAAAATGCAAATTATTATATTATCGTAGTTTGCGCAAATGACAATGATATTTAACAATTTATTCTTCATTGGTTGTTTAAAGTGCTGAATATATCTTCATTAGTAAATAAGTTTGCCTGTGACCAGAGTAGAAGGCCGCATTGATTGGGGTGGTAGGTAGGAAGTGACCAGGTTTGGGGGCTGGAGTAGGTGAGGTAACTAGGGGTCGGAGTGACTTGAAAGCCATTCACCAATCGCAATAGAGAGAGGTGTTCACGGCAGAAAAGTTGGCTGACTGGCGGGAAGGCAGTGTCGGCCGCCACATGTGTTTGTGTTCGAATTGAGAGGCCATGTTCAGATTAGAGGTGAAAATTTGTTCGCCAAATGTGTTCGGATTGGGAAGTGTTCGAGTCAAAGGGTGTTTGAATCAAGAGATACCACTGTATATATATATATATATATATATATATATATATATATATATATATATATATATATATATATACAACACACACACACACACATATATGATGCCCTTATGCCCAGTCTCTATGTCTCCCTTGGGATGCTGCCTCACACCCATTGAGTTCCATGCCGCATACCCTCAGTCACTGGGAGCTGGACTTTAACCCTTAGCGTACGGCTAGCTAATTTATTTTCGATTCCCATCTCCGGGTAACTTTTGGAATATAGGAAAATGTTTGCAGATAATTTTATTGATAAAAATCCATTTATCTGTTTAATTCTGAGTACAATGATTTACTGTCAAGCATGCTATGACATCTGAGAGCAAAATTACAGCCCATAAAAGATTTCTGCCAGATCGTGCATTGTAAACCGCTGACCAGAAAGGTCCAGCAGCGTGACGAAATGGTCCGCAAAACTCTCTCTCTCTCTCATGCAGGTAGAGTGAGTTTATTTTTGGCTACACACACACACACACAGAGAGAGAGAGAGAGAGAGAGAGAGAGAGAGAGAGAGAGAGAGAGAGAGAGAGAGAGAGAGAGAGAGAGAGAGAGAGAGAGAGAGAGAGAGAGAGTGGGGGGGGTG
>CM035207.1:15545650-15587991 GCA_020233015.1 Callinectes sapidus | reverse complement strand
GATCCTCTGAAAAACTCAGGACATTCCAGGAGCCCACACGCAGAACCGTTCGAAGGTTCACCCCAGAAGTTGTCCAATGTGTACTGTGTGTGTGTGTGTGTGTGTGTGTGTGTGTGTGTGTGTGTGTGTGTGTGTGTGTGTGTGTGTGTGTGTGTTTGTGTTGTGTGTGTGTGTGTGTGTGTGTGTGTGTGTGTGTGTGTGTGTGTGTGTGTGTGTGTGTGTGTGTGTGTGTGTGTGTGTTTGTGTGTGTGTGTGTTTGTTTGTAAAATGGGAGATGGAGGAAAGGAAAATGAACCCAATTCCTTCCTTTGTTAGGCGGGGAAATCGTCTCTCCGATGTCTGTCATCGGTCTCAAAACAAAAATCACTATCGTCACTCTCATCAGTTATGTCAAAATCAGAATCATATGGAACATGTATTTCCGCATCCATGCTGCTTTCTTCAAGCGGAGGGGGGGAACTACCCGCCGGATCCCGGGGGTTGCCAGATGTTGCCTCCATGAAGGAGAAAATCCAACTGAATAGTACGTGAAAACAGTCAAAGTGGCAACTCAGCAAGTAGGAAGTGTTGCCAGATGCTCAGGCTCCCCTTGTGAGTCGAGAGAGCGGCGCGACAATACGAATGTGTGGCGGGAAAATTCTTGATTACATGAACGATCACCGTCCCACCAGCCGCGGCACTATGATCGTTCATGTACGATCACCGTACGCTAAGGGTTAAGCCCAGGAAAACCAGATCTGTTCTGTCTCAGCCTCTAATGACCTGTGTTTTCCTCTACCTGTACTTTGTACTGTTGTACACTCTTTACCTAAAACATCAAACGTATTGACAATGTTAATTTTGTTCATACAACCCTGTGGCTGCCTCGCAAGACACCACACCGTGGGCCACAGCTTATGTGGTAGCACTGCATAATTTCATAATTGGTGTCTCTGGTGTGTTCATCTCTCCTAACATTACTGCTCTAGTTTGGCCCCTTGATCAATCATCACAAATGTACACAAATGGTACAAAATCCAGAAGTGATATCCATAACTGCATTATGGAAAACTTTATTTTGTTCATTTACTTAATTTTGCATTTGTTTTTTCAAGTTTATTATTATTTTTTTTCAATATCTATGTTTAAATTCAAGGATGTGATACTTTTATTTTCTGGGCAAATTAGGAAAAATTAGGTAAAAGAAGTAATAAAAAAGTAGAGTTTGGGGAAATAACTAAAACCAATTAGAACTATTTGTACTGAGTTTGCCTCCTACAAAGTGGTTTTGACTGAGTGTGATGTTTACCCAGAACCAATTAACTGTGCTATAGGTGACCCCACTGTGTAACAGCATAAATTAGTATTACATTATCCTCACTTACATACCTTTCTAAGCTTGTTTTTTTCATCCTCATGAGAATCGGGAAGGTGGGATGTGCTGATCCTCATGCTTTCCCGGAACATAAGCTCACGGGCTTTCATTTCCTGTCGAATTCTTTTTGGCAACTGTCTCTTTTCAACCTGGAAATTATTGAACAAAAATTACCATGAATATTGCTTGTAAACAATGTATGACTTATCATGAACCAAAATACCAGATCACACACACACACACACACATACTCTTATATATATTCAAATAGGAATATACACAATTTATTTGCTCTTGACAGAGTGAACTCCTCTCATTACAAATGATGAATGTTTACTGACAGAGGGATGAGTTGGAGCTGGCTTCAGCATCACGTTTATAACCGTGTGCCAATTTTGAGGCTCCTAAATCAAGGGATCATCTTATACACTGGGGCTAAAACAAACCAATAACCCTGTGGTAAGCATTAAGCCCTACTGTAACACACACACAAAATATGTGTGTGTGTGTGTGTGTGTGTGTGTGTGTGTGTGTGTGTGTGTGTGTGTGTGTGTGCGTGTGTGTGTGTGTGTATCTGTGTGTGTACATTTAAATATACATATGTACAAAATTTATTGGCTCCAAGACAAGGTGAGCTTCTTTCTCAATGGATGTTTACTGTGCTGGTAACTTGGTGTCATGTTTACATCAGTGCACCACCCACGCAATAATAATAATCGGTTGCTGATTAGGCTAACAAAAAGTTTGGCATTGATAAATACTTTATGTTAAACTAGCCAATCATAGCCTTCACAACTAATCTCATTATAAAATTAATATTACGTGACAAAGTGGTAATGATAATTACCAACCAAGCCTATCATATGACTCCAAAGTGTCCAGTGAGGCTCAAGCAATAAACCTATGACAATGAGTACTTATCACAAAAAGGAAGTAATGAATATTTCAGTCATTTGGAGCTCAGTTATACCTGGAATTGTATATTGTACGCACGTGTAATTGTGTAACTGTTGTTCTTTGGGTGGCATAAAGGAACTCATGTGAGTTATCTGTTGGGCACTCAATGAAATATCACATAAAAGTGAAAAGAAATGTAAATGATATATATTAAGGGGGGGAGGGGGGCATTTGTGGACCCCATGTAAATTCAAAAACACGTAAAACAAACAAGTGTAAAACGAGAGGTACCTGTATTTACATCATTGTTGATCATGTACCAATTGTATTTGGCCAGATTGAATCTGAATGATTCATTTGATAAACAATTGAAATTTCTTTTAGCACATCAAAATTTTGAAAACACCTGGGAGCTACTTGTCTTAGCACAAAACACACTGAATACAGAAAAACTATCACTTATATATGAATAAGTAAAATAATAATAAATAATAACAAAATTTCAAGATTTTGTAAATTAGTTGTCTAAATGTGATTGATTAATGAAGCTGAATGTGGAAAAAACTATATGAAATTAAGTTTATCAAAGCATTGCCCATATTTTAACTTCTTAATAGGTTAACATAAAAAAAAACGATTATAACAAGGACTATTTTCGGTTATCAAGTATTCAGCAGCGTCCTCAATGAAACTAAAATTTTCATCTAAACTGGCATTAGGAGGTTTGTAAATCATTTCTATTATAAAAGTGAAAGGCTGAGTTATCCTGATGAAGAAATTTAGCATAAGTTAGTTGAGGAGAATGGTTGTTTAATTAACAGTAAACATGTAAGATTATAATGTAAAGATGACAACACAACACCTTGCATATTCTTATCATTTGAGAGAGGGAGGGAGGGAGGGAGGGAGGGAGGGAGGCAGGGAGGGAGGGAGGCAGGCAGGCAGGCAGGCAGGCAGGCAGGCAGGCAGGCAGGCAGGCAGGGAGGGAGGGAGGGAGGGAGGGAGGGAGGGAGGGAGGGGGGGAGAGAGAGAGAGAGAGAGAGAGAGAGAGAGAGAGAGAGAGAGAGAGAGAGAGAAAGAGAGAGAGAGAGAGAGAGAGAGAGAGAGAGAGAGAGAGAGAGAGAGAGAGAGAGAGAGAGAGAGAGAGAGAGAGAGAGAGAATGGCTAGATATTTTTCATATATTCAGTAACAAGGTACACCTACAGCTGTTCCTACCCAGGTATTACCCTCATCCTAGGCATGAATCTTCTTTACTGTTTGTGCCAGAGAACATGGCTAATTAGCTCTTTACAGCTTAGGGAATAAAGGTTTGCATTTGTTATATCTCTTTAGGTGGCTGAACAAAATTACAACCTAATTGATGCTGGATAGCTGCAAGTGACCAGTAAGGGCCTGTACTAGACTAGGAGTTAGTCCAGGGGCACTGGTGATAGCAAGATGTACTCTTCTTTCTAGAGTTTTGTATCATCAGAGTCTATCGATGCTTCATTTTGGCATAGTTGATCAAAGACAGTGTAGATATTATTCATAAAAGTAATAAAGTTCTAATCCCCTCAGTACTGTGAAACATATTTATCAAGAGTTTTTAGTGTGATTAGACAGTTTCATTGACATTAGAAAGGATCTATAAAGGATAGAAGATTAATAGCCATAGTCTGTACTATTCTAATCCTCACATGAGTTTCAGAAGCTGTATAGAATCAACAAGAGAAATATATGGCAGCATGTAATAAAAAAGGAAGAACAATAATATTTCTAGTTGCAGTATTTGAACAACAATTTTATAGCTCGTGCATGCAGAATAATTCCTATAAAAGTTTAACTGGGAAACAATTTTCAGGGGAGACATTTTCCCTGACACCGTAACTGTGATTTTTCTTACTGTGAATAGAATTGAGGGTAGTGATTACCAAACACTGTAAACGTGAATTTACCAGATAATGAAGTACCGTATAAGGTCTTACTGTAGTTGCAGTTGGCATTGACAGACTATGCTGATAAATGGCCTCAAACCAGTCTCACAGAACAATCTTTGATTTGACAAAGGCATCAAGGACCAAAGTCATCAATTTGTCTCTTCTGGCTGGTGTTCAGTGTCTATGTCTCACAACCATAGAGTAAGACAGGGATCACTAGCGACTTGAAGATCCGAATCTTTGTCCATCTGTACAGGTATCAACAACACCAACTACTCGTGTTGAGCAAGACCATAATGCTAATCTGTCGTACAACTTCCTGGCTTAGCCCACCATTGTTATGCACTACACTACCAGGGTATATGAATATTTCCAAGATCTCAACATCCTTGCTACACACAATGAACAGACTATACTTTTTCATCCAGTAAGCCTCCAAACACCCAAACCTTGGTCTTGGCCCAGGAAACCTTCATCTCATGCAGTGTCTGTGGAGCCATTACCAGAACCTCCATTGACTCAGCAAAGGTTCCTGCATCATTGATAAAATCAACATCTGTAATCTCAATATTCCTGACAGAAGTCCCACAATGACTTTGGTCCACAACTCTGCCTAGTACTCAGTCCATGCATGTGTTGAAAAGTGATGGATCAAGTACACATCCCTGCCTCACTCCAGTATTCATAGGAAGGAATCTGGACACACCCCCTCCACACTTCAGATCACTCAAAGTTCCAGAGTACACACCAGTTAATAAACCAATAATCCTTGCAGGAATCCCACAGAGAAATAGAAGATCCCAGAGTTGCCTCTCAATGTACTGAATCAAATGCCTTCATGAGACGGACATAGGTTGCAAGCATCTCTTATCGAAATTCATGTTGGCCCTTTAACAATATGCAAAGTGCTTATTTATTTGTTTGTTTTTAAGGTATATGTCCAAAGTAAGTGTAAGCTTAAGCAAGAGTGAGGCTTTGAGCAGGAACACAGTGGTAGCATGGACACAAGTAAGGTTCATAGGTATGAGCTTGTGTAAATCTTAGATGTCTGAAAAGGATATAAAAAAGTTTGGGCATATATCAGAATAAGCATTACACAGGGTAACACTGTGGTGAATATATCTCAATCATATTTTGAACCCATCATAGTTTTGATTTACCACTGGTCATTTTGAGACCAGGGTTATTGTCATAACATATTTAATATATGTATATATATATATATATATATATATATATATATATATATATATATATATATATATATATATATATATATATATATATATATATATATATAAAGATAAAGTTAAGATTGTCAAAAGTTTGCTAAACTTTGCCTGAATTTTCCCTTAATTTTGGTGTAAATGACTCTTCTAATACAAAACATGTCAAAAGATATTTCTAATATCATTCAAACCATATAAATCAATTTAATCTATATTACTTGTACATCTTTACACATCCAAATAACAAGACAAAGTTATGAGAAAGTTGGCAGAAATGAAAAGGTGCTCATTTTATGATTTTCTATCTTACAGAAAACACACACACACACACACACACACACACACACACACACACATACACACACACACTCCAAAAAATTAATTAGGAGATTACTGGAGACAATAATCCATATGTATATGAAATGACTGTGACTCATAGAATGCAAAGGCAAACAATAATATGTGCAGCAACCTTACTTGTTGTCTCTTTATAAGTTCCTCTTCCTTTTGTTGATTCACTCTTTTTACTTGCTCCAATTCCTTTTCATGGCGCAGAAGCATCTAAAAAGATAAGAGCCCTAATTAAAAGAATTCAAAATTTACAATTACCAGCATAAAATATAATCTACTTATACATTCATAGAAATGGGTTTTAGCAAAGGCAAAATTAGTTTGGCAATACTTAGAGAAAATAGTTGATGAAAAGTTTTCCAACACATATTTATAAGATTTCATTGCATCAATGAAGAATAATGGAAATTGATAAATCACTCTAGAGGAGATTGTTACTTGAAAATAATACACATTACAGGAGCACCTGGGAAACTTGGTAAGATAAGTACACAAAAAAATAAAGGAATCTCTGCAAGAAGATGGAAATCGCATTAATCGATGGAAAAAGTGTGACACTGCCTTTAGTAAACCATCCACATTTGTATAAGCTACTTTTAATTTGTTCGTCTTTCTATCACTTTTACCTCCTGCTGCTGCTGTTGTTGTTCCCCTGCCTCCTCTTCCTTCTCTTGGGTAACCACCTCCTCAGTCTCTAGCACCCTCCAGTAAAAAGTCTTGTTGATCTCTGTCCTCCTTAAGTTTTTTTCCTTAGCCTCTTGTCTTAAATCTTTTTCCTTCTGTCTTTCATCATAATTCATGTCTCTTTTTATCATATCCTTATATTTTTTGGTGTGAGCCAGTCTTCCAGCTCTTGCTGTTATTTCCTCCACAGCCAGTTGCAACCTCATCCTTACTTTGAGTGGTCTTGTATTTCCTTCATTGTATTTTCCAATCCTGTGTTTCTTCAACCTCCTGTGTGTGTGTGTATTTACCTAGTTGTATTAAACAGGGTTCGAGCGGGGCTCATAGCGTCCTGTCTCCATATCTCCATAAATCCAACATTTCTTTGAACTTATGTATATTGGTTGCTGTAACAACCTCTTCTTTCAATCCATTCCAGGTGTCCACAATTCTATGTGGAAAACTGTACGTTTTTGTGTCCTTTAGACACCAACTTTTTCTGATTTTCCTTGAGTGTCCTCTCATCTGTCTAGTTTCTTTTTCCATCTCTAGGTTTTGCTCGTCTAGCTTTTCAATACCATTTATTATCTTATACAGAGTTATTAGATCACCTCTCTCTCTTCTGTCCTGTAGAGTTGGCAGTCCCATTTCTCTTAATCTGTCCTCATATGTCAGCTCGCTTAGTTCTGGTACCATTTTCGTGGCTACTCTTTGGATCCTTTCTAGTTTCCTTATATCCTTTTTTGCATGTGGTGACCACACTACTGCTGCATATTCTAATCTTGGACGTATCATGCTGGTTAGAATTTTTTTCATCATGTCCTTGTCCATGTAATGGAAAGCCACCCTAATATTGGCTAACATTCAATATGTTGATCCAAATAGTTTATTTATGTGCCGCTTTGGGTTCAGTGTATCCTGTATCACCACCCCTAGGTCTTTTTCCTTTTTTGTCTTAGGTATCTCCTCCTGTCCTATCTTGTAGTTCCATTTTGACCTTCTCTTGCTCTTGCCTATCTCCATCACATGACATTTCTTTACATTGAAAGCTAGTTTCCATGTCTTACTCCATTCATCAATCTTATCTATGTCCCCCTGTAGCTCCTGGCAGTCAACAGTGTTTTTAATAACTCTCATTAATTTGGCATCATCCGCAAACATATTCATGTAGCTGGTCACGCCACACTGCATATCATTTACATATATTTGGAACATGATGGGTGCTAGGACTGACCCCTGCGGTACTCCACTTGTTACATTCCTCCAACCTGAAGTTTCCTCTCTGATCACCGTTCTCATTTCTCTATCTTTCAAATAATTCTGCATCCATTCTAATAGTTTCCCTCGTAGTCCACCTATGTGCTTTAGTTTCCATAACAGTCTCTCATGTGGAACTGTATCGAATGCTTTTTTGATATCTAGGTCGACAACATCTACCCACTATCTCTGTCTTTGATTCCTTCAATTACTTGTGTATAGAAACTTCTAGGTTCGTGACACATGATTTTCCTTGTCTGAACCCAAACTGCCAATTGGATATAACTTTGTTGTACTCCAGGTATCTCACCCATTTCTCTTTAATTAGTATCTTGTATATTTTGCTGACAACACTTGTTAGTGAGACAGGTCTATAATTTAGCGGTCAGTCTTCTTTCCTCCTTTGTATATAGGCACAATGTTGGCCCTCTTCCACTCTTTTGACACCCTCCCTTCCTTTATTGAGCTTGTGATTACTTCCCATATTGGCTGTACTAATTGCTTTTTGCATTCCTTTAGTGCCCAGCCTGACACTCCATCTGGTCCCATTGCTTTTCTTACATCTAGATTTTCTAACAATCTGCCAACATCTTGCTTCTGCACCACAACCTCCTTAAGACTCCCCTCTGCCTCTGTCATGTTTGGTTCTATGAGTTGCCCCTCTACTGTGAATACTGACTCATTCATAATTTCACTGAGCTCTTCTGCTGTCTGGTATGTTTTTCTTCCCTTTATTATCTTGTCTATGGTTTCCTTACATTTCATTTTTCCATTTACGTATTTATAGAAGAGTTTGGGTTCATCTCCACATTTCTTTACTTTATCCTTTTCAAAAGCTATTTCTTCCTCTCTTCTTATCCTGACATACTCATTCCTTGCTTCATTGTATCTCTCTCTATTAATTTCATTCCTCTGCTTCTTCAGTTTCCTCCAAGTTCTGTCTTTTGCTCGCTTCGCTTCTGCACATCTAGCATTATACCAGGTGTATTTGCTATCCCTTAGTTTGTATTTTGGTACATATCTTTCGACACCTTCTCGATACCTCTTCAGGAATATTTCGTACTTCTCCTGTGCTGTTTTGCCGTTCATGATTGCTCTCCAATCTGTCCTTTCAAAAAATTCCCTTAAGCCTTCAAAGTTTGCCCTCGCATAATTTAATCTTCCACTTTTATAATTATCTCCCCTTCTTACCAATGTCCCTTCTTGTAATTCTACTTCCATCAATACATGGTCACTTTTTCCCATTGGGCTTAGATACTTTATGATGGGTTGGAGTTCTGTTTTTTTTGTGAACACCAGATCAAGCATTGATGGTTCATCCTCTCCTCTAAGTCTAGTGAAATCCTCCACCCACTGGTCCAGTGTGTTCTCCATGACTAATTTTAGCATTTCTTCACTCCATGATCCTTCGGTTCCACTCCCTTCCATTTCTTTCCAGTTCACACCTCTACAGTTGAAATCACCCATTAGTAGTACTTTTCTGTCCTTCCTCATCATATCAGCCAGGCATTTTAACACCTCCTTCTGCATTGTTTTATACTCTTCTAATTTCCACGTATTTGTTCTTGGTGGCACATAGGCTACTATAATTTTTCTTCTATCTCTTTCATTTGTTCGAATTATTATACTGATGACTTCTGCCATGCCGTCCCCATATTGCACTCCCTCTACAGCTATGTCTTCTTTCACCATTATTAATACTCCTCCTCCTCCTTTTCCTTTTCTATCTCTTCTCCAAAGCTTAAAACCCTCTGGCTGAAAATTTATGTTGACCTCTTCCTTCAATTTTGTTTCTGTCATGCAGAACACATCTGGTTTTTCGCTGCTTACATAGTCCTTTATCTCTAATATGCTGCTTAGCAAACCATCCACATTTGTATAAGCTACTCTTAATTTGTTGGTCTCTCCATCACTTCTACTTCCTGCTGCTGTTGTTGTTGTTCCCCTGCTTCCTCTTCCTTCTCCCGGGTAAACCATCTCCTTAGCCTCATGTCTAGCACCCTCCAGTAAACTTTTGAGTATATCATTTATTTCCAGTATAGTCACTTGAAAGTCTTCCATTCTCCTTTGATCTTGCACATCCCGTGGTCTCACAAATTCTTATTCTCTTGTAAAAACCTCATTGAAGCTCCTATTCATCACATCTGCCATTGCTTTTGGGTCTTCATAATCACTCCATCCAACCTTAATTTATCTAATCCTTTTTATTTATTTTTTTTTTTTTCCATTCACAAATCTATAGAAAAGTTTGGGTTCATTATTGCATCTGTCAATCATGTCTTTCTCAAACTGTCTTTGTTCTTTTCTAGGGACCATCACATAATAATTTCTTGTTTGCTTGTAATTATTCCAAAGATTTGTTCTTTTACTTCTTCTCCACTTGTTCCACGAATCTTCTTTTTTCCTTCTTGCCGTCTCACATCTTAAGTTGGAATCTTCTTTTTTCCTTCTTGCCGTCTCACATCTTAAGTTGGAATCTTCTTTTTTCCTTCCTGCCGTCTCACATCTTAAGTTGGAATCTTCTTTTTTCCTTCTTGCCATCTCACATCTTAAGTTGGATTATTCTTTTTCACCTGTTATCCTCTTCCTCCTTTTAGGCACAAACTTCTCTTCTGCCTCCTTGTAAATTTTAAGGAATTCTTCCCATTTTTCATGTACATTCGTGGCCTCATAGGATTTGTTCCATCTCTCTTCAAAAAAATATCTCATTTTCAAAATCTGTCCTGCTGTAGTTTAATCTTTCTGCACGATGTTCTTCCTTTCTTTTATTTTCTACTTCCTCAACAACATTAAATTCTAAGGTAGCATGATCACTTTTGGCTACTGGGCATCCTATGTTAATTTCTTCAATTCCTTCCTGTTCTTTGCTGAACACCAGGTCTAGCCTTGATGTTTCTCCTTCATTACTGAATCTGGTATCTTCACTTATCCACTGTGTTAGAGCATTGTCCAATTCCAATTTTAATAATTCATTTCCCCAGCAAAGATTCTGATCCATTGGTATACCATTCTTCCCAGCACACCTCCTTACAATTAAAGTGTCCCATCATAACCACTTTATTCCCTTTCAGCATTTTTTAAAGCAATTCTTCGTGCTTTTTATCGTTTCTTCAAATTCTTCATTAGACCAGGCATTAGTCTTAGGTGGTACATAGGTCACTATAAGCTGACGCCTGTTACCCAGTCTATTTTCCATGCTGACTTTCAAAACCTCTGCTGATCCATCACCATATTCTATTTCCACCACTTTAAAGCTTTTCTTCACCATAAACATTACTCTTCCACCTTCTTATTTGATCTACTTCTTTTCCATATATTGTAAATATTTTGTCTGATGTTCTTCACTTCCTCAAGTTCCTTATACAGCTTTATCTCTGCGAGTCCCATTACATCGGGTGCTTTCTTCACTACATAAACATCTAATTACCTTAAGCTGGAGATGATGCCATTGATGGTAGTATATGCTACTTTCCAAACTCCCTTTCTCTTCTTTAGTTTGTCTGCTTGTTCTTCTTGTTTAGGTACTACTTCCGTATTCTCATGTCTAATATTCTCCAGTAGAAGATTTCCTTCTGCTCTTCTGTCCTCTCCTTGTTTTTTGTCTTTATTTCCTCCCTCAGATTGGTTAACTCTTCTCTCTCTTTTTCATTTAAGTCTCCTCTCCACTACACATTCTTTGGAGCTGCCTCCCCTGCCAGTCTCCAGGCCCCTGCCAGAGCTTTCTCTGCATCTTTCTGGGACTTAAACTTAATCCTTACTGGCCTGAAGCCTTCATCTTTGAATCTCCCAAGCCTATGAAACTCTTCCACCTCATTCTTTAGGCATCTATTTTCCTCTTGCACTTTCTTTAACACTTTACTTATAACTTCACTCAGCTCTTTGTTCCTTGTTGTCTTGTTCACCTCCTTAGTTTCCTTCAGACCAAATACAATTATGCATTTCTTCTTATCTACATTTTCTCTTACTAAGGATAAGGACTCTTTGCTCTTAATGCCTGCTTTTTTATGCTTTTCATGTCTGTGTTTACTTTATACTCTCAAAATTTGAAGGATATTTATGAATTATGATGAGATGAGGGGAAAACAAGGTGCCAATATGTTACATCATGTTGCCACTCTGGTGGGTCAGGACCAATTTTATTTTTTCCCATTACTTCTTAAAAATGGCTATTGCATTTTTAGGTATTGCAGCGAAGTTAAGGGACCAATTTCTTGCAACAGCTGGGGTTGAGTGTAATATTTTTTTATTTAAAATAAACTGGAACGCATAAATTTTTTTTACATTAATTTCAATGGTAAAAATTGCTTACTAATTTGAATTTTCACAATTCAAACAGCCAAAAAGAATGAATTAAGTTTGAATCAAGAGGTACCACTGTATATAAAAACCTAGCAGGTTCGTCACACATGATTTTCCTTGTCTGAATTCAAATTGTCTATTTGATATAACTCCACTGTCTTCCAAATATCTCATCCATTTCTCTTTAATTAGTATTTCACAGATTTTGCTGACAACACTTTTTAATGACACAGGTCTATAGTTTTTTGGGTGAGTCTTCTTTCCTCCTGTGTAAATGGGTACTATTTTAGCTCTCTTCCACTCTTGTGGTGCCCTTCCCTCTAATAATCACTCTTGTGGTGCCCTTCCCTCTAATAATAATTTCCCAAATATGATGTATTAGTTGATCTTCACATTCCCTTAGTGTCCAACTTGACACTCCATCCAATCCCATTGCATTCCTTATATCCAAATTTTCCAACAATCTGCCAATGTCTTGCTTCTGCACCATGACTTCTTGGAATCCCTCATGTCCCTCTATCATGTTTGGCTCTGTAAATGCCTACTCTTCTGAGAATAGATTTGGAGCTCTCATTCATAACTGTACTCAGCTCTACTACTGTTGGTATGTTTTTCCTCCTTTTACTATCTTATATATGGTCAATTTACACTTCATCTTTCCACTAATATACTTATAGAAAGGCTTGGGTTCACTTTCACACTTCTTTTCCACATGCCTTTCAAAAGCTATTTCCTCCTCTCTTCTTATTCTGACACACTCAGTTTTTGCTTCCTTGTATCTCTCTATTGTTTTCATTTTTCTGTTTTTTCAGTTTCCTCCAAGCTCTATCCTTTTTGCCCTTTTTGCATCTGCCCATCTGGCATTGTACCATGTGTGTTTGCATCTTTGTATTTTGGTACATACCTTTCCACAACTTCATTATGCTTCTTTAGGAATGTTTCATATTTCTCCTGTGCTGTTTTACCACTCATGATCCCTCACCAATCTATATTTCCAAAATATTTCCTTAAGTTTTCAAAGTTGGCCCTTGCATAATTTAATCTTCCATTTTTATTATCCTCTTCTCTTCTTAGCATTATCAATTCTTGTAATTCTATTTCTATCAAAACATGATCACTTCTCCCCACTGGGCTTAGGTATTTAATGATGGGATGGGGTTCAGTTTTATTTGTGAATACATTGCCTGACATTGAAGGTTCTTCCTCTCCTCTGAGCCTTGTGAATTCCTCCACCCATTGATCCATTGTGTTCTCCATGACATATCTTCATTCCATGATCCTGCATTTTCATTTCCTTCCTTTTCTTTCCAGTTTACTCCTTTGAAGTTCGTCTCCCACTAGTAGTACCTTCTTGTTTTTCCTTATCATATCATCCAGGCATTTCAACACCTTCCTAGTTTGTTTACGTAATTTTGGCTCTGGCTGGAGCTGAATCTTTCTCACCATCCATTATAGCAGAGTTCTCTTAATGCTCTGGTTCCCTTTTGGATTTGTATCTCATGTGTGTGTGAGGGTGTGGGTGAGTGGATGGCACATGCCGATCAGTTAAACTGAATGAGCTAATTATTCTACTAGCAGACATTTATTACTTCACTTCTGATGACCCTACTCATATTCATTGTACAAAAATAAATGAGGTTGACAAAGATGTAATGGAAAAGAACATACCTGATGTCTCTGAAGGAAAAATATATCTTTAAGTTGTTTTTTGGAGAGTTGGTGTTTTCCATGAAGATGACGTTCTTCCATTTCCCACAGAGCTGATTCTCTAGACCTGAGAAGCTGATGCTTTTGTTGCAGGAACTGCCGTTCAAGGAGGGCAATTCTTTCACGGTGATCATCTCCTAATCTTCTGAGAGATGTCTGTAATAAGCATGATACATTAATATCTTTTATGTAAATATATATTCTACTTTAGTCATGAAATAAAAGTACATTAGTTCAATAAAATTCTTAACCAGCACAGTGCCAGTGCCATATAAATGGGGGTGGGTAGTTAAACCATCTGTGCCAGCCCCATATTTGTCATGTAAGAGAAAAGAAAGAAAATATCAAAATAAAATACTACAGCTAAAACAAGCAAGAAATGGATCACTTCAACAGAATGAGGAGGATTAAAAGGGGTACCTGTATGAAGAGGAGAAGCAGAGTTAGAACAGGAAAAAGGGAAAATATTACAAGGGAAAATAGGTCATTCTATAGAAAGCTACCAATGCCTACATACACTCCACCTTGTACTCCATCTTCATTTCTAATCGGCAAGAGACAGTTAATGATTGGTTAAATGTATTTCTGAAGAGTCATAGGTAATATGAGATTGATCAGAAGGTCAGAACTAGAGTGTATTTAGTTAGAAGTGCATGAATTACTGCATCTATGGGGCAGGTCATTGGTAGAAATGGGTATCAGTGGAGTCATTTAGTAACACAGAGAAATAGATTCCAGTCTCAGACTCAAGAGAATGAAATGAGATGGAGAAGGACATCTTGTTCTTCCACAGCTGTCTGCCCAGCTGCGTGGTGTCATGCATGACTATTAGTATGACATCACAAGCATTCAGTATTTGTTTTGAGCTCACGGCATTCAGACGTGACCACTCGCTCTGGAGGTCACTAGATGGTGTTGGTGTCTCTGTTTGTTTTTCAAAATTTGATATCACCCTTGCTGATAAGGAGCCTCAAAGGAATTTCCATTATCGTCATGTTTTTCCTCAACACCAGAGTCTAGGTTGACGTTTGATATCACCCTTGCTGATAAGGAGCCTCAGAAAGGAGTTTCCATTATCGTCATGTTTTTCCTCAACACCAGAGTCTAGGTTGAGTCTCATACACTGGTGGACAACTAAGGAAAAAATTGAGTGTTTTCATCATGTTGGAAGGAATTATCCAGTGACCCTTGGGTACATAAGAATCTCATCTCCTTTACTGATTATCCATCTCAAAGCCATATTCCACCTCCTTTATATTTTTCTCAGAGGGACAGCCAAGCTATTGATATGGCAAAGGATGTGTTTATACAACAACATATTGTTGAGAGAGCTACAGATGTCCCATCAGGTTTCTGTTCTAATATTTTTCCTAGATTGAAGAAGGATGGCACTGCCAAGATCATACTTAATTTGAAGCATTTCAATGAAAATGTAGAATATCATCGTTTTAACACGTTACCCGTGTTATGGCAACACCAAGCTTTTACTCCATCGCGGCAACATTCAAAACGCTCTCACATCAGTCACAGTGAAGCTACGAGGGTGAAAACACGTAAGTACCTCCCTTACACCCAACTGACTCATATGCTATCATAAAAGTGGTGTCTCACCGGTGGGCCAACTCGCTTTATCACAATATTTCCTTCTCCTATAGTGGAGTGGTCCACCGGTGTACAACTCACAATTGTACCACCAGTAGCCTAACTCGCTATACTAGAATACGTTATTCTTCCCTTGCGGGTTGTGCCACTCGGGTACCACCAAGGGCTAGTTAATTCCAAGTGAATATATGACAATAAGTTCCTATACATCACACTGGTATTAGTTATGAATGAAATTTATTACATTTAGTATAGAAATCCTACTCAATTTTGTTTTCATGTGGGTGATTTGTTGACTTTATGTGTTTTGTTTGCAGAAAATGAATCCGTCATCATTCTATGGTGATATTGAACAAGGAGACTCTGATGAAGATTTCATTCCCTCCAATGTGAGTGAATCAAGCAGCAGTAAAGAAAGTGATGAATCAGGAGACACAGAAGACAATGGAACAGATGTAGCAGAAAGAGAGACAGAAGATGATGAAGCAGATGAAACAGGAGAAACAGATGATTTTACACCTGGCAGTAATGTTGCACCTGTACAGGGATGGTGGCCTGTTTCTTCTACACAGCGTTGCTATGCCTTCACTGGTAAAGAAGAGCTTGTCATTATGCCTCAAGTAAATTCAATAACGGGAAAACCAGAACCTTCTGACATGTATGAATTATTCATAACTGATGCTATTTTGAACACAATAGTTACTGAGACAAATATATATGCCCAACAAAAAATAAATGCAGCACCTCTGACAAGGAGGTCAAGGTTAATTTCATGGATATATTTATTTATTTATTTATTTATTTAACATTAATTCTAGCATAGGAAAGATTCCACAGTGTTCAAAGGAGTTACAGCAATTATGTCAATTTTCTTTTGGTTAGCTATAGATACAAATTCATATAGTAAGGTTGATTATATTGCATTTTGTCACATATATAGGTTTTTTCTATCAATTTATGTGTTTTCAATGTCATATTTTCAGTTCTATGTGGAATATTGTATTTTTCCTTATGATTTCTTACTTTTACTCATGAAATTAAACTCAATTTCATGTTCTGGAGTCTCAACGTATTACATTGGAAATAAATTCGGTTATATATTGATGTGTATTAATTTTCACTTATTCATCTCATTTCCTATTGTATGAAAGTCAAAAACATGGTCTATCTACATTTGCAAAGAAGAAAAACTATCTAAAAAACATATTTCTGTGAACTCATTTGTGTACCATCGGTGTACCAACTCGCCATAAAGTAATGCAGCTAGTGGTACACATGTGTACCAAGACGCAGGTAACGTGTTAAAATGAAAACTGAAGATATTTTACCATTAGTCACTGATAATTGCTTCTTTGCATCCATTGATTTGAAACATGCTTATTATTCTGTTCCAGTTTGTCTCTCTTCATGAGGTCAGCAGCAAAACATCACTCAAAATTATTTAGGTCTAACTTTACATGGGACCCCGATTTATTAATACAAACATTTGAAGCTTGGGAGAGCAATATCCACTTATCACTTTCAACTTTGTCCCAAAAAGTGGCAAGCTTACTAATGATTTTATTTGGACAACGGTTTCAAACCACTGATTGTTTAGACATTAGGAATATGTCTCTCTTGCAGAATGAAGTCATTTTTCGAATTGGAGACCCTCTTAAAACATTTAATGTCAGGCATCACTTGCAGGAGATACGATTCAAGGCATTCCCATTGTATGATAAGTTATGTATAGTTAATGTCATCAGAACATATTTGGACTTAATGGGCAATCAGAGAACAAGGCCAGATCAGTCTAAGCTGTTATTAACATCCAGGAAACCCTTTGGGGCAGCATCTAAAGCCACAATTACAAGGTGGGTCAGAGATGTAATGAGAGAGTGAGTGATGATTTGTTTACTGCATACTCAGTATGGTCTGCCTCCACTTCTAAAGCTTGTAGAGCAGGTATGGCTTGGGAAAGTCTCAGGAAGCTATTGGATAGAGATGTGAGTCCACTTTCACCAAGCATTACAAAAAGACCATTTTGTCTGTGGGTGCCTTTGGAAAAACCATTTTGCAGTCTTATACCAAAAAGTAAGGGCCTATTTCTCTTGTTTATAGATATTGCAATCATATAAATATGTTTTGTATATTTGTACATTTCTGTATTTTCCAAGTGTTTTTTGGTTGGTTGGGGATGAGGCTGCAAATAGTCATGCATGACATCATGCTGCTGAGCAGACAGGTGTGGAAGAATTGTAAGATCATCGTAACTTATCTGGTAAGTGTGCGATGATCGGAGTTCTTCCTAAGCTGTGCTGCCAAGCAATGCATGGTCATGCTTGCCCGCCCATCCCATTTTTAATTACTGTCCCTTGGTGATTGGGGAAAGATCACTTCATTTTCTTTATATATATATATATATATATATATATATATATATATATATATATATATATATATATATACAGTCAGCCCTCATTTTTACGAACCTCAATTAATTGGACTTTCAATTTTTCGGTCAATGTCTGTGGTCCGGAGGATTGTCCGATGCAGGCTGTGTTTGTATGGAGAGTAACAACTTCGACTGGTAGGTAGCTCTCACAGCAGAGAACGCAGGCGATGCTATTAACCCATAAACTGCGGCTATGGGATTATGAGGGGCTCCCTTGGTGCGGCAATATCAGGAAAAAATAGACTTTTCTTAAATGATATCTTCGCTAAAAAGATGTCACAACTATTTCAATTAACAATTCTGTAACTCAAAATGTACTGTAGCTACCATATTTCTTAGCATTTTTCACCACAAAAATGGATTTCTGGCAGTATCTGGGGCCATTGTGGAGAGCGGGGTGTGGGGAGGGAGGTGGCAGAGGGAATACACACAGATGACTCGTTGCCATGACGACGACTATATGGCAGTTTTGTCAATGTCACATGTGAATACACACAACCATGTTCAGTCTGTGCATGTTTCTGTGTGTGTTGTGTGTGTGTGTGTGTGTGTGTGTGTGTGTGTGTGTGTGTGTGTGTGTGTGTGTGTGTGTGTGTGTATGTGTGAATCAATAACACTCTCTCTCTCTGTTCTACATAAATAAGTGAAACAAAAATACTCTCTTCTGCTTGGTTCACAATAAAGTACCAAAATATTAGTTCCGTGTAAGCCACAATATGTAATATATACACCATACTATACAGCTGTGTGTGTGTGTGTGTGTGTGTGTGTGTGTGATGCGCGGTGCGGGCCAGCCACCCTTGGCTCTTCACGTCTGACAGCATCTAGTGAAGGAGCACTTGTTCCCATAATCTTGTTCGCTTCATTCTTTTTTATACAAAAACAACTTCTATACTACTAAATTGTACCTTCCTCTTACCATACATGAGACTCAAACTCTAATATCTATGAGAGGAGCACAATGTCAACTATATAAAATAAAAATATAGTAGTTCCATTGTTTCCCTTTATAAGTATGATATGAATAACCAAATTCATATTAGAGGATAAAAATTACTAAAAGAAAGGTTATGGAAATACAAAAAAAATTAATTTCAAAGAAATACGAATCAAAGAAACTTTAGGTGCCTGTTTAAAAAGTGCGCTTCCAGAAGGTGTACAGCAGTTTACCGCTAAGCCACCCAGAAGGCTTACAGCAGTTTTCGGGTCAATATTATACTGTACCCTATTGCAGGTATAACAATATTTTACTCCCATGTATACTGTATATGCATATTGTACCATATTGTAGCCTATGAGTATGTGTGCGAGACAATATAGGCTGTTTACTGTACACTACAGAACTGTATTGTACTCAATTTTCAATATCCAGACTTTTCACTTTCCGGACATGGCTCAGTCTGTATTAGTCCGCAAAAATGAGGGGTCACTGTGTATATATATATATATATATATATATATATATATATATATATATATATATATATATATATATATATATATATATATATATATACACATTACCCGCAAAAAGTATGCGGAAAAAGGCAAAATAAGAGGAAAATACTTTACTCCTATACTTTAGTACTTCGTATGACCACCATGGGTCTTCAGAATAGCTTAGATACACTTTGGCATAGAATCAATAATAATCTATATCAATGTCATGCACCCAGATGTTTCTGAGTGCCTCAACTAGCTGGCTGGGTGTAGAAGTTTCATCTTCATGCTTGCCCAGAGTTCTTCAATAGGATTAAGGTCCGGCGAGTTGCCAGGCCATTCCAGGACATCTATCTTCTTATCCTCAAGCCATTTCATTACTTTCTTGGCCTTATGGCAGGGGGCATTGTCTTGCATGAACAAGCTGCAGTCACCAATTTGGTAAAAATCCAGCATGTGGCTCTGAAGGACTTCAATATAGCGGTCTCCATTCATGGTGGCATTCTTGGGAAGGAAATAAATTCCTCCCTGCCCCATTTCACCACTAAAAGAACCCCAAATCATGACTGAAGGTGGATGTTTGGCAGTCAAATGCAGGTACCAGGGCTCTAGGGGGCTCATGCAGGGGGGGATGCCTCAGCTTGCCATGCCTCACTGCACTGCACTGAAATGTGGATTCGTCACTCCACATGACCCTTCTCCAGTCCTCAATGGTGAAATCCTTATATTTCTTTGCAAATTTGAGGCGAGCAACACGCATCTTGTGATTCAGTAGGGGTTTGGAGGTTGGGGAGTGGAGATGCAGCTTCAGGTCCTTCTGACAGCGGTGTTGAATGGTGCGTTTCGCTATATCATCAAGGATGGAAGAGTAGGCTTCTTTGAGTTGTCTTGCTGTTATCTTGGGATTTTTCAAGACAGCTCTCTTAATCAACTTGTCTGTCATAGGCATAGTCTTCCTGGGACGCACTGGGACTGATTTTCGTGGTGGAACATCATTTCGAGGAAGACCCTTGGCTCGCGAAATGAGACTGTAAACAGCTGTTTTCCCTTTCCTTGTCCTCCTACAAATTTCTTTCACTGAAACGTTTTCTTCATGATAGGCAAGAATACGTGCTTTTTCTTGATCAGTGAGGTTCTTCGGACCCATCTTAGGTGTCTCCGGGAGGGTTGGAATGGGGAAATGCAGGGTAGGAAAAAAGGATGAAATTTCTTCTTCTGGCAACTTTCAATCATTACCCGTCTGTGTCGCAGTCTCAAGGAGTAATGGCGGGAAACAGGGCTGGGAGGGTTGCAAGTCATTGACATTAGTTGCCAAGTACTACTATAATGAGATCTGAGTCTGCCACTTGCTTGAGTGAGCTCATATCATGGAGGGTAACTCGTGGGTCACAGACCGTGCATTTTCCGCATACTTTTTGTGGGTACTGTATATATATATATATATATATATATATATATATATATATATATATATATATATATATATATATATATATATATATATATACCTATGCCCCAGCTATCACGGGTTTCGTTATTGCGTTTCAAAGTTTTTGTGGGAACACAAAAAGACACAGTGAAATGGCTGACGCGCATGTCAATTGGAGCTATTGTGACTCGTGAATGGCTTTCAAGTCACTCTGGTCCCTAGTTGCCTCGGTTACTCCTACTCTGGTCACTGGCAAACTTATTTACTCATGAAGATATATTAAATAATTTAAACAACCAATGATGAATAAATTCTTAAATATCATTGTCATTTGTGCAAACTACAATAATTTATACTTTTCTTGAAATAATTCCTGTTGGAAATGATGCTGCAAGAATATATTCTACTTAAGAGAGAGAGAGAGAGAGAGAGAGAGAGAGAGAGAGAGAGAGAGAGAGAGAGAGAGAGAGAGAGAGAGAGAGAGAGAGAGAGAGAGAGAGAGAGAGGGGGAGTGACTGGAGGAGGGAAGAAGTGGGCCCCCCCCCCCTACTTGGTTTGTTTGTGTACTGAATGAGAGTGGATAGGGACAGAGTGAGGGGGTGGGGGGAGGGGGGGAATACTACGTGATCTGTTCCCATATTTAGTGGATGAGTGAGAGGCAGGACTCAGGGGAGGCCTGTTTAGTATTCATCGGGACTCAGGAGTTTCACACCGAAGTAAATAAGTCTTTTGTTATGTCTGTTTTTTTTTTATGCATTTCATGTATGTGTTTACTTTATACAATCAAAATGTGAACGATACTTATGAATTATGATGAGATGAGGGGAACACAAGGTGTCAATATATTAAATCATGTCACCACTCTGGTCAGCCATGACCAATTTCATTTTTTCTCATTACTTCTTAACAATGGCTATTGCGTTTTTAGCTATTGCGGCGATGTTAAGGAACCAATTTTTTACAATAGCTGGGGGTTGAGTGTATATATATATAAATATATATATATATATATATATATATATATATATATATATATATATATATATATATATATACAGTATTCCCTCGCTACTTCGCGCTTCAGTTATCGCGGGTTCAGTGCTTCGCGGGTTAAAAAAATTCAATTTAAAATTAAAAATTAATTAAAAGTTTTTTTTTTTAATCCATTCCGGCAACCCACAACTCTGAGGAAAGCACGTGACACCCAAGAGCAAGCGTGTATGAATCATCACTCCGCCGTTGATAAGGCTGTGAGGCTGGCTTCTCCGATATGACAGCGGACGAAGTAAACAATCTCATCGAGTGCCACTCAAACCCTCTGACAGATGAGGACCTAGAAGAAATGATAAGATCGGCGAGTGAGGAGGAAGAGGAGTCTGCTAGTGACGAAGGTGACCAAGCTGAAGAACGTGGCCTTACATTACATAATTTGCAAGACCTCTTCAATATTGCCAAAGGCCTCCAAAAAAGGGCCCAAGAAGAGGACGACAACATGATCAGAGCCATCAAATTCAGCAATCGTATTTATGACGTGATGGCTGTTTATAAGAGCATCTTCGTCCAGAAGAAAAAGCAACGCTCACAACTCCCAATAATGATGTTCTTTGTGCGCCGAAAACCTGAAAAACTTCCTCCTGCAGCTACTACGCTGCCTCCTGAAGCCACTACGCCGACTTCTGCAACCCCTACGCCGCCACCTGCAGCTTCCCCTGCGTCATCTGCGGCGTCATCCGAGGAGCAGTAAAGCTCTTCGTGAACCTGTGGAGTCATTCATCATCGTCTTCCATCTCATCGTACTGCACAGGTCTTTTCATCTCCATATTATCTCTCTGTCCGTAAGTACGTCATCTTGAGATAAGTTTGAGCCTTGGGGGCTTTTATAAAGGAGTGCTGCTACTTCGCGGATTTTCACTTTTCGCGGGGGGTTCTGCCCCCCATTAACCGCGATAATCGAGGGAATACTGTATATATATATATATAGGTGTATTACTGATGAGCATAAGTGCATTTCTGGCATCACATCAAATACCATGTATTTCCTATTTAGAATGGATTGTCTGTCTACATGTGTTGTCTGTCTACATGTCTGTTTCGTTGATCAATTATTATTGGCTCCTCTGTATTGGTTCAATTATCTGTTGTTCTTTAAGTGGTTGTTTTCCTGGAGATGTGGTATGCCACTTCACCTATTCATCCCCAATGCCGCATGAAATCTGAATGCTTGTGACGCCACACCAATAGTCATGCATGGCCACACATTGCTGGGCAGCACAGCTTAGGATGAACTCTGATCATTCCACACTTACCAGGTAAGTTACGATGACCTTACATGTATGATACATTTAAAAAAAAAGATATTACAACTATTTTTGCATGAATATGGAGAAAAACATATTTAATTACTTTCTACTGGACCAAATAAGGATACAGAATGTCATTGAAATATGAATGGTATACAAGATAGCTGCACCTGAATAGCATTGACAACTATATTTTTTTCCTTATTGTGTTTATAAATAATAATGATCAGAAGATGGTATGATACTTATTTCAAAAGATACTTAGAAAGACATATTAACTATTATAAAAGAAAATATAGGATTAAGTTTATGTGAAATTATACATAACAGAAAAAAATACATGATACAATAGGGCTCTGTTTAACTTCATGTAATAGATCAGCCAAAGTACAAGTGACTTGAAGATCAGAAAAATAAAAAGGGAAGGTTGTGAAATAAACTTCATTAAAAAACATTTACCTCATGAGCTTCATGCAGCCTTTCCAAAAATGCTTGTTCCCTTTCACTTTGATCTACATCCAAACGCTCCTTGCGAGTTTTGAAGGTGTCCTTTCGCTTATCCTGAAAAAAATAGAAGTATAGACAAAAAAAGTATCTGAAAAGATCAAAAGAAATGCAACTAAAAAATCTCAAAATATCTTTAAAATAAACTACAAATTTTCATGTGTCCAATATATTTTCCATTACAGGCACCCTTCTTTTTATTTAACTATGTTTATGCATTTTTTAATTTACATAAGGTTCAAAATCCAAACAAATATTTGATCTGTGTTTTTTCACTTATATGCGACATTTCATTGAGTGGTCAACACATGTCTCATGCAAGATCTTTTGCGCCACCCAAACAACAACAGGGTCGCTGTGGTGAGTGCTTGTGGAATTTTCCCTTGAATATATCACATTGTTACCACTTCAGGCAGCCCTACGACTATAATATGACCTCTAGGAAGGAATATTCACAGGAAGCAGTTACTCAGATCATTGCTTTAAAGGAATCTGGCCTGCAAACCAAGCAAATGTCATTACTTTCCACTAACTATCATTATTGTCCTTTAAATCACTTCCTATTCATCATATTCTAATGTATCACTAATATCAGCACCCTTATCCATCATCTCAGCTGAAACAATCTTTCTTCCCAACACATGCTTGGAAGTCACCAGATGTCACCTTGATAGCAGAAAAATGTGGTCTGGTGTGTAGGGAGGCAGTCCTGGTTAAGCCTGGCTCACTGGCTCACTGAGTGTTGCCATATGACAAGACTATCATTTAGAGAGGAAACATCAATGGAAAATTTTAAATTGTGGGCAGGAAAAATGCTGCTAACATGAAGAATCACTGCCCCACAAAACATCACTGGGAGTGCTTACATGAAGAATCACCATCAGTTAATTAATAAAGGGTTATATTTGTTATCCTCCATAATCTACAGCAACTGATGCAGCACCTTATGTACAGCAAAATCCCTCTTATCCGCTATCAACGGGACCACCGACATGCCAGATACCAGAAGTTGCCGGATACTTGAATAGAAGTGAAATTATGTCCACAATGTCATAAATAGTTGATGAACCCACACCATATTCCATCATTAGTTGCTGTCTGCTTTCACCTCTCTCTAATTGTTGACAAATGTCTACCTTCTGCTTAAGTGTAAGCACAACACGCTTCCTCTTTCCTACAACTTTAGGCATGATGAAGGCGTCAGGCGATAAACAGTGCACACGTGGGACTGTCACTGAGTAAACACAGTGCAGTGGGCCGCTGGTGGTGCGAAGCAGTGCACTCTGGTGGCAAGGGGGAAAAGTATGCCTCACGTGGGAATTTTAATCTATTTTATGAGTACACATATTGATTTTTTATTTATTTTAAGGCTCGGGGAAAAATGTGCCGGATACTCGAATGCCGGATAAGAGGGATTTTACTGTATTCCTTATTGTCTTGGAGATATGCCCCACATTCTTGATCTTTTTCCTAACCTTTAATTCTTCTGGTCATGCTCTTACTCTATCTTCTCTATTGGGTTCCTCTGATCACAAGCTCATAGCTCTATCTTGCAGATGTATCTATCTCTCCAATTTGTTCCAAAGATTCCCCATGTGGAGGTGCCTCAAATATTTCATCTCTGCTATTTAAGGGGATCTCAAGAGTTACCATGATGATTTTCCTAGGAATGACTGCTGCTTTCAAGTCACACACTTGTTTCTGTGTGTTGAGTGCATAACAGAGATGATTGTGTCTGGCAAGGAATTATACATTTCTCACAATTTCTCTCAACCTTATAAACATTGGATTAACCTATTCTTATTCTATACATGATAAAAAGGTGGGCCACAAGGGGTATTTCAGCCTTCCATTGCTTGAACCTCTAGTGCTTAGTGTTTTTGCCAGATATCATACCACGTCTGTTCTCCAACTAGCCAAAAGCTTCATCAATAAGAAATGACAAAATCCTTAAAAATCCAACTTCCCTCAAGATTTCTAGAACCAATCTAAATATATTTCTTCATCTCTCCATCCTTTTTTTCATCCTGATAGAACTACTGTCATCTCATCTGTTTCTAAACCTGAACTCTTTGGTCAAACATTTGCCAAAAACTTTACCATAGATGATTCAGAGCTTTTCCCTCCCTTTCTCCCACTCGCTGATTACTTCATGGTACCCATCAAAATCCTGTGCGATATTTTACATGCCCATTTTTTTCTATGTAAGAGGGGAAATCTGACCAAGGGCAACAAAAAGAATTAAACAAAAAGGCCCATTTAGATGCTTGTTCCTGAGCAAATATGAAGGAGTTTACCAAAAGAATGGGATAAATGTCTTGAGATCTTCCTCTTAAATGAGTTCAGGTCATAGGAAGATGGAAATTGAGGGAAATACAGAGACAAGTAGGGAGTTCCAAAATTTACAAGAGAAGGCAATGAATGATTCAGAGTACTGGCTGACTCTTACACAATAGGTGGAAAGAATAGGGGTGAGAGAAAGAAGAAAGTCCTGCACAGTGAGAATGCAGGAGGAGGGGAAACATGCTGTTAGCAAGATCAGAAGAGCAGTTGATGAGACAAAAAGCTTTTGATACCACTCTAAAAAAGTGAGATTGAAAATCGTCATACATGGATAGATGAGGTCTTTGTAAAAAGTTAAAAGTTGCGGGTTGAGAAAAGCTAGCAGAGACAACTCAAACTGCATAATATCATAGAAGCTGTTTTAGAGGGAGAGATGTGATGTTTCCAGTTAAGATTATAAATAAAGGGCAGTGAAAAGATATTCAAGAGAAGATATTTAAGAGGGAGGTTTCAAGGCATTTCTCCCTGACTCTTGGCTAAATCTATTCTTTCAGGGGATTGGCAGTAAGTGGGCTTTTATGTTTTCATTGTTTTTGTTGCCATTGGCCAGCTTCTCCCTCTTACATAAAAAAAGAAGAAGAGGATGATAGCTAGTGAGTCCCATTGAAAAAGAGGAGGTAGTTGTCTGGAAGGTAGAGTCATGCTGATAGATGGCAAAATTAAGTTTTGAGGCATGAACAATACTAAGTTTTCTCTACTCAAATAAAAAAAATTTAGAGAGATCAGAAGTCAGGCATTCTGTGGCATCTTTACATCATCTATTGGGTTCTTTGAAGAATTGATTGGCTCTGAAAGCATGTGGAAAAGTGTAGGGTAGTATCCAGTGGTGGCTTGTGCATAGGCACTGCAGAACTGCAGCACTCCCTTTTTCATCTTGATAACATTGAATATAATAAGTCTGTTCTTATATTCTTTCTTTTTACTTACACCCTTCAGATTAATGTCAATAGCCACCCCCTAGCTTCTGACAGATACAAAAATCTTTCTATAGAACTATAAGATTCACAGTTCCAGCAATGTGGTATTTGGCTATTGTGCGTGTGACCAAGATAGCACATCGGGGGGAGAGAGAGCAATGTTGCTCCACCAGTGCTGATCCTGGTATGTTGGTGGAAGGCAGTGTTCTTTTTAATACTCTGCATGTGTTGCGCTTGAATACCATGTGCCATATTTTTTTATGTGATACAAAGTTTAGAATTCAGGGCCATATCAACTAAAAAAGTAACTTTCTGAGAAAGGCAAGATAAAAACTGGGACCTTTCTATCGAATACCCTTTTTGTTTACATATTTACCATTGAACAATATAATCAATTGATAAAACATCTAACACATGAAATTATGAATTGAGTAAAGATCGAGCATTGAAGGCATTGGATAGAGAAAAAATAAAAAAACATCTGTGGGCCATTATCCCTCATGTGCACACAAATTTTTGTATGATCAAAATAAAAGTTTCCCTTAAAATTAGTTTTTTATTAAATAAATTAAAGAAAATGAAGTGTACTGCTGATACAACGACTTGAACCAGACTGCAAGGAGTACATTTCCTTTTCCATGTTTGTTTTCCTTTTAAACAATATCAAAACAATGGTTAAAAAGTTTCTGAAGAAGCATCCCCACTAATCTTAGTCACAAGCTGCCACTGGTGGTATCATCAGCATATATTTATAAGTACAGTTGCTGTCTACCGTAGAATGGTTAGAGAGGAAACCTGAGATGAAGTTGCAAAGAGAAGGATGAAAGCCATAGGAAATTAGTTTGGAGATATAACCTTTATGCCAGACTCTATTAAAAGCTTTCCCAGCTGTTGCCCCAGCTTTAATAAATCACTTGCTTTCATGTTTCATTTGCAGCTTCTTAATTTGCCTTTGAGGGTAGTTGGAAAGATGATAACACAAATGGAAAAGACAATTTTTAACCATGAACAAAGCATGCACTGCCTGAAGGATAAGGGGAAATATTTTGAGATGTATAAAAATCACATCCTATTTCCAATTCCAGCTCATGTCCCCATTTCTGGATGACCAAGAAAGATGCTCCCTGCTTCAAACAAGTTTCTAAAACATCGGGTTGTCAAGAATACCACATCAAGAACAGAGAAAACAAACAACCTCACCAAAACATCTAGAAACATGAATGCATAGAACAAAAACTGCTGCCTTATACAAACTCATGATCACTAATAGTTTTTATCCATCTAAAGGATGTGCTATAGTATAAAGTAAGAATTAGTGTCTTTTGTTCTTGAGTCATCTCATTTCCAAAGTAAGTACATTGTCATGTGCCCTTAATGTCCTTTAATTCTGATGAAAATTGAAAATAATAAAACAATTTAACAACAAAACTCAACATCAGGAAAATAACTTACTTTTGGTAGAAGATCAATCTCCTGTTTTAAGAGTTTCAGTTCAGTCTTCAGTGACTCTCTAAAAGATTTCAATTCACGCTCTTGCTCAGCTCTTATTTTCTTACTTGCATTCTTCAGTTCCACTTCTTGCAAGCTCTCTGCTTTTTCCACCTGTTTTGTGAAAAGTATGAATCATAATCTTTCCCATAAATCCTACACATTATTGTACTTAACACAAACATAGAAATATGATAAGATGAATGTGACAGACGAGTTCTGGCATGCCTGCTGTGTATTTACCTAGTTGTATTATACAGGGTTCGAGCGGGCTCATAGTGTCCTGTCTCCATATCTCCATATATCCAACATTTCCTTGAACTTATGTATATTGGTTGCTGTAACAACCTCTTCTTTCAATCCATTCCAGGTGTCCACAATTCTATGTGGAAAACTACTTTTTTGTGTCCTTTAGACACCGACTTTTTCTGATTTTCCTTGAGTGTCCTCTCATTTGTCTAGTTTCTTCTTCCATCATCACCCGGTTTTGCTTGTCCAGCTTTTCAATACCATTTACTATCTTATACAGAGTTATTAGATCACCTCTCTCTCTCTTCTGTCCTGTAGAGTTGGCAGTCCCATTTCTTTTAATCTGTCCTCATATGTCAGCTTGCTTAGTTCTGTTACCATTTTTGTGGCTACTCTTTGGATCCTTTCTAGTTTCCTTACATCCTTTTTTGCATGTGGTGACCACACCACTGCTGCATATTCTAATCTTGGATGTATCATGCTGGTTAGAATTTTATTTTATTTTATTTAATATTTATTTTATTTATTTAATATCCATGTAGTGGAAAGCCACCCTAATATTGGCTAACATTCTATATGTTAATCCAAACAGTTTATTTATGTGCTGCTTTGGGTTCGGTGTATCCTGTATCACCACCCCTAGGTCTTTTTCTTCTTTTGTCTTAGGTATCTCCTCCTGTCCTATCTTGTAGCTCCATTTTGGCCTTCTTTTGCTCTTGCCTATCTCCATCACATGACATTTCTTTACATTAAAAGCCAGCTTCCACGTCTTACTCAATTCATCGATCTTATCTATGTCCCCCAGTAGCTCCTGGCAGTCAACAGTGTTTTTAATAACTCTCATTAATTTGGCGTCGTCTGCAAACATATTCATGTAGCTGGTCACGCCACACTGCATATCATTTACATATATTTGGAACATTATGGGTGCTAGGACTGCCCCCTGCAATACTCCACTTGTTACATTCCTCCAACTTGAAGTGGCTTCCCTGATCACAGTTCTCATTTCTCTATCTTTCAAATAATTCTGCATCCATTCTAATAGTTTCCCTTGTAGTCCACCTATGTGCTTTAGTTTCCATAATAGTCTCTCATATGGAACTGTATCGAATGCTTTTTTGATATCTAGGTAGACAACATCTACCCACCCCTCTCTGTCTTCTCTGTGTGTGTGTGTGTGTGTGTGTATTTACCTAGTTGTATTATACAGGGCTCGAGCAGGGCTCATATTGTCCTGTCTCCATATCTATATATATCCAACATTTCCTTAAATTTCTGCACACTTGCTGCTGTAACAATCTCTTCACTTAATCCATTCCAGACATCCACCGTTCTATGCGGAAAGCTGTACTTTTTAGTGTCTCTCAAACATTGTCTTTTTCTGATCCTCTTTGAATGCCCTCTCATCCTTCCACCATCATCTTCCTTTAGTACCACCAGATCCTGTTTGTCAATCTTGTCAATGCAGTTCACTATTTTATACATCATTATTAGATCCCCTCTTTCTCGTCTGGCTTGTAAGATAGGCAGTTCCATTTCCTTCAACCTCCTATGTTAAATCTTTCAGCTCTGGTACCATCTTTGTGGATGCCCTCTGAATCCTTTCTATCTTCATTACCTCTTTCTTTACATGTGGAGACCACACTACTGCTGCATACTCTAACCTGGGACGTATCATAGTGGCTATAATTTTTTTCATCATATCTTTATCCATATAATGGAATGCCACCCTGATATTCGTTAACATCCTGTGTGTCGAGCCAAATATCCCATTTATATGTCATTCTGGGGTCAGGGAATCCTGTACAATCACTCCCAAGTCCTTCTCCTCCCAGCTCTTCATTATCACTTCCTCTCCCATTTTATACTCCCATGTTGGTCTGGTCTTACTCTTTCCCATTTCCATCATATGACACTTCTTTGCATTAAATTCTAGTTTCCATCTCTTGCTCCATTCATGTATCTTGTCAATATCTCTCTGTAGCTCCATACAGTCTGCATGGCTCTTTATTACTCTTAACAATTTAGCATCATCAGCAAACAAATTTATATAACTGTTTAAGCCTTCTTGCATGTCATTTATGTATATCTGGAACATAATGGGTGCTAACACCGACCCTTGTGGTGTATACTCCGCTTGTGACACCACTCCAGCTTGAATAGTTCTCTCTGATTACTGTCCTCATTTCTCTATCCTTTAGATTGTCTCCCATCCATTTTAACAGTTTCCCTTTCAGTCCTCCTATATGTTCCAATTTCCACAGTAGCCTTTTGTGTGGAACTTTATCAAATGCCTTTTTGATGTCCAAGTACACAGCATCCACCCATCCATCTCTGTTATCAACTACATCTATTACTCTTGTGTAAAAACTGAGTTGATTTTTAACACATGACCTTCCTTTCCTGAAGCCATATTGGTTGCTTGTTACAATTTTATTTTCTTCGAGATATTTCACCCACTGCTCCTTTATTATTACTTCACATATCTTGCTCACAACACTAATTAGAGATACTGGTCTATAGTTAAGTGGCTCAGTCTTCTTTCCTCCCTTGTATATTGGTATTATGTTAGCTCTTTTCCACACTCTTGGTACTTTTCCTTCCTTCAGTGAGCTGTTAATCACATTCCAAATTGGTTCCACCAGTTGTTCTCTACATTCCTTTTAAAGCCCAATTTGACACTCCATCGGGTCCCATTGCTTTTCTGGCATCCAGCTTCTCTAACAATTTATCAATTTCCTGCCTTTGCACCAAAACTTCCTGCATCCCCTTCTGCTTTGCTTCACTGAACTGTAAGTACATTTCTACACTGAATACAGACCTGAAACTCTCATTCATGAGTTCACTCATCTCTTCCGCAGTTTGATATACCCTTCCTTTCTTTGTTAACATGTCAATGGTCTCCTTGCTTGTCATTTTGCCATTGATATATCTATAAAATAGCTTGGGTTCTTTTTCACATTTCTCCACTACATCCTTTTCAAATACCCTCTCCTCTTCTCTTCTTATTCTGATGTATTCATTTCTTGCTTCCTTATATTGCTCTCTGTGAATTTCATTTCTTTGTTTCTTTAGTTTCTTCCAAGCCTTATCCCTTATCTTTTTTGCCTCTGCACATCTGGCATTATACAAAACTTGTTTGCTCTTTCTTACTTTATATAATGGTACATACCTCTGTATACCTTCATTGTATTTTATTGAGAATGCTTCATATTTCTTGTACTGTTTTACCTTCCATGAGTGCCTTTCAATTTATGCTCCCAAAAAATTTCCTTAATTCTGTAAAGTTTCCCTTTGCATAATTATACCTTCCATTTTTATGATCTTCCTCTTCTTTTGTAATCTGCCAATCTTTCACATTTATTTTGAGCACCACATGGTCGCTCCTACCCATTGGACTCAAGTGCTTTATGTTCGGTCGGGGCTCCGGCTTTTTTGAGAACACCAGGTCGAAGCGATGGTACCTCCTGTCCCCAGTATCTTGTAGGTTCCTCCACCCATTGTTCCAATGTGTTAACCATAGCTAATTGTAGCATTTCTTCGCTCCATGGCTCTGCATTTCCATCTCCTCTCATCAAACATTCTTGCAAGTGGAATCTCCCATTAGTAGAATATTATTGTCCTTTCTTATCATACTGTCCAGGCACTCCAATACCTCTTTTTGCATTTCTTTGTGTTCCTCTAGTTTCCATGTGTTAGTCTTTGGTGGGATATATGTTAATATGATTCTCCGCCTCTTCCCCCAGTTCCTGATTATCATACTTATGATCTCTGCCATACCATCTCCATATTGCACATATATATCTTCTCTAACCATAATCATTATTCCTCCTCCTCCTTTTCCTTTTCTATCTCTCCTCCAATTGTTATAACCCTCTTCCTTAAAGCTCAGATGAATTTCCTCTTTCAATTTTGTTTCAGTCAGACCCAAAACATCTGGTTTGCTTTCCTTTAGATAATCTCTCACCTCTAGCACACTTGATAGTATCCCATCAATGTTTGTATACATAACTCTCAAAGCAGAGACTCTCCCTCCTCCTGTGCTTCCACTGTCCGCTGCTGTGTTTCTATTGTCTCCCAGATATACCAGTCTAATACCCTCCAATAAAATTTCTTCTCGGTCTCTGTCCTCCTCTCGTTTTTTTCTTTAGCCTCATCTTTCAGATCCCTTTCTTTTTCCCTTTCTTCCATATTCATGTCTCTCTTGATCCAAATATTCTTGGATTTTGTATTATCAGCCAGTTTTCCAGTTCTCGCTAAGATTTCCTCTATTGTTGTTTGCAATCTCAGTTTCACTTTCAGTGGTCTTATTCCTCCTTCATTATATCTTCCAATCCTGTGTACCTCTTCCACCTCTTTTTCCAGTCCCTGCTCCCAATCTTGGACTATCTCAATAATTTCCTTTGCCCGTTCCTTCTCTTCCCTCTCTCACAAATTTTACAGGGTTCTTCTTTTCTTTCAGCCCAAAGATGACCATGCATCTTTTTATATCCACTGCATCCCTTACCACCTCATCCTTTTCCTTAATCACTTGAATCACTGTTGACTTAGTGTTTTCCTGTACTTGCCTCCTTATCACCTCCGCAAAGCTAACCTTCTCCTCATGTTGCTTTTTCCAGGCATCTTTGATTTCCTCTAACTTAGTTTCAGTCACAGATGCTCCTTCCTTTTCTACATTACTTTGAAATTTCTCTTCCAATCCTTGTAATGCCTGTTCATAACTACCACACTTTGTCTTTAGCCTTTCATTTTCTTCTTTTAATGCTTCCATTTCCCTTTTCATTTCTTTGTTCAGCTGTAGGTCCCTTTCGCATTCCATGAACTTATTTCTCAACTCCTTATTTTCCTCTACCAGTTCGTCTTGCTTTAACAATATAAGGTAAAGTGGGGGGCTTACGCTGTATCAGCGCGTAGCTGCGGGTGCTCATCTCCCGTCTCCTTGGCCTTTGAGCCTGTGGTGGAATAGTCCCTTACCCCGGGACATGGGGCCAGCATGAAATACTCGCGATTAACTCCCTCATGTTTCTCATTTCCCGCTCATCACTAGTTACCCTCCTCATTGTTCCCTTTTCTTCTCTGAAGCCCGAGAAATCTCTGCCATCACTTTCCATTATTTTCTTAAACCCATTGGAGTCTCTATCACCCTTACCCCGGCTCCGCTAGGTTTGTTTATGTTGGGAGAGTTCCTATCATGGCCGCTAGAGGGCCCAGCCTGATACGGTCTTTCATCCATATCTCTGTTTGACTCTCTCTTCTATTGTCACTATATGGAGACAGGACACACTTCAGCCCCCTTCTCACCCATGTATATACGATACTAGGCCAAGGAGTCCTCTTGTTATACTATACACTGTTTGGGAGCACTCTCCAGCAGATGTCTGCACCCGTCGCCAGCCAGCCCGTGTGTGTGTGTGTTTACTTAGTTGCATATTACAGGGTTCCAGCGACGTTCATAGTCACCTGTCTCCATATCTAATTTTAGCTAATTTTTCCTTAAATTTGTGCCTACTTTCTGCTGTTTAAATCTTGCCATTCAGACTATTCTAAATGTCTACCATTTTATGTGGAAAACTAAACTTTTTAATGTTTCCCAGACATTGATCTTTCCTGATTTTCTTCCAATTTATGGTCCAAGGTTCCCTTCTGAAAACTTTTTGAAAATAAGTGCACTTCATATGCCCAATAAGACAAGTATATATATTATGATCAATATTCTTACTTGTTGCTTCTGTTGCCGATTTAAAGCTTCAATATCTGCATCATAAGTTCTTAGGAGCTGTTGTTTTTCCATTTCAAACTCCTTGTCTTGTTCAGCTTTGGCTAAGTTTGCCTCAACACCTAATTTCTGGAACTGTTTCTGTTCAATTTTTTGAAGAATCTTCAGTTCCCTTAATTCTTGCTTTCGAGCAAAGTGTCCAGTGGCAGTTCCTTCATCTTCATAAAATACCTGTGGAGAACAAAACATTTTAGCCAAGTAACAATAATGACTATTATTAATCAAAATAATAAGTCCTCTTGGTGAGGGAATATTTCATAACATATAGAGTAGATAGTGTGGCATGCATTTTTTCCAGTATATTATGATATAGAACAAACGAAAGCCAAAAGAATTTTTGTTCAAAATGCTATTTGGATGAAATAACCTTTAATTCTATATTTCCAGCATTACAAACATGAATGATTTCTTATAAGTGTACAATGAATTCTTATGGTATAATGTGACACATTATAAATTTCTGGAAAATTCTTTGTGACTTACCTTAGCAGGAATAACTAAAATAAAAAATCATATATATATATATATATATATATATATATATATATATATATATATATATATATATATATATAGATAGATAGATAGATAGATAGATAGATAGATAGATAGATAGATATACACCTCTTTTCTTACGTGTGTTTACTTTATGCATTTTTCAATTAATGTGAGGCCCAAAATCCCCCCAAAACACAAACATGTATAAGGAGACTTTGGTGTATAAGACTACCCCTAATTTTTTAGGAATAAAAATTTAGGTTTTGAGCTATTACCACTGTATAAGACGACCTCCTAATGGTGGAAGGATCCGCTGCTCACATGGTTGACCACAAAGAGCACATCACTGACAAAACAGAACATGAAGGGCTTGTGTGCCGGTTGGTTCCCTCACTCAAGTATGTTACCATCAGGGCAAAATTCACTGTCACTGTTCTGCACAATTTCAGGTATTACTGAGCTCCAAATGACAGGAATATTTCTTACTTCCTTTTTGTGATGACTACTTATTGTAACAGGTTTATTGATGGTGCATCAATTGGGATTTTGGAACCATAATATTAAAGGCTTAGTAGGTGCCAATTCTCTCATTATCACCATGTCACTTAGCATTAATTTTACATTGACATTAACTAAGAAGGCTATGACAAGCTAGCTTGAAATAAACAATATATATTAATGTCAATTTCTGCTACCCTGATCAAAAAGAGATTATTATTGGGTTGGTGGTGCACCAAATGAAAATAAGGCACTGAGTCACTGACATCATCAGTACAGTGGTACTCTTGATTCAAACTTAATTTGTTCTTTTTGGCTGTTTGAATTGCGAAAATTCGAATTAGGAAGCAATTTTTACCATTGAAATTAATGTACAAACATTTAATCCGTTCCAATTTACTATAAATAAAAAATACTACACTCAACCCCCAGCTATTGCGAGAAATTGGTCCCTTAACTTCGCCCCAATAGCTAAAAAAAACAATAGCCATTGTTAAGAAGTAATTGGAAAAAACAAAATTGGTTCTGACCCACCAGAGTGGCAACATGATTTAACATATTGGCACCTTGTTTTCCCCTCACCACTTATCATAGATATCCTTCACATTTTGAGAGTATAAAGTAACACAGACATGAAATACATAAAAAAAACAGGCATAACAAAAGACTTATTTACTTCGGTGTGAAACTCCGGAGTCCCGATGAAGGCTAGACAAACTTCCCCCCAGGTCCCCGCCTCCCTCCCATGCACTAACTACAGGAACACATCGCATAGTATTCCCCCCTTCCCCCTCCCTCTGTCCTTATCATCTCCCATTCAATATGCAAACAGACCGAGTAGGCCGCCCCCCCCAACTCCCTCCCTCCTCCCGCCATTCACCCCCCCCCTCTCTCTCTCTCTCTCTCTCTCTCTCTCTCTCTCTCTCTCTCTCTCTCTCTCTCTCTCTCTCTCTCTCTCTCATCAAGTAGAATATATTCTCGCAGCAGGAACAGGAATTATTTCAAGAAAAGTATTAATTATTGTACAAAACTGCAAATTATTATATTATCGTAGTTTGCGCAAATGACAATGATATCTTAAAATCTATTCTTCATTGGTTGTTCAAGGTGTTCAATATATCTTCATTAGTAAATAAGTTTGCAAGTGACCAGAGTAGAAGGCTGCATTGACTGTGGAGATAGGTAGGAAGTGACCAGGGGCCAGAGTAACCAAGGCAACGAGGGGCCCAAGTGACTTGAAAGCCGTTCCCGAGTTGCAATAGAGAGAGAGGTGTTCACGGAGGAGAAGTGCAAGTGAGACCGGCCGACTGGCAGGAAGGTGGCATCGGCCGCCAAGTGTTTTTTGTGTTTGAATTGAGAGGCCGCCTTCAGATTGGAGGTCAAAATTTGTTCACCGAATGTATTCAGATTGGGAAGTGTTATTGTCAAAGGGCATTCGAATCAAGAGGTACCACTGTACTTGTTAACAATAGCCATCCATAGAGGACCTCACCCTGTCATGGAACCAATAAATTATGTTGTGTGTGTGTATTTACCCAGTTGCATTATACAGGGTTCGAGTAGGACTCATAGTGTTCTGTCTCCATATCTCCATATATCTAACATTTCCTTGAACTTATGTATATTGGTTGCTTTAACAACCTCTTCTTTCATACAATTCAAAGTGTCCACAATTCTATATGGAAAACTGTACTTTTTTGCATCCTTTAAACTCTAACTCTTTTTGATCTTCCTTGAATGTCCTCTCATCTGTCTGGTTTCTTCCATCATCACCAGGTTTCCCTTGTCCAGCTTTTCAATGCCATTTACAATCTTATATATAGTTATTAGATCTCCTCTCTCCCTTCTATCTTGTAGAGTTGGCAGTCCCATTTCTTTTAATCTGTCTTCATAAGTTAGTTCTCTTAATTCTGGTACCATTTTTGTGGCCACTCTTTGGATCCTTTCTGATTTCCTTATATCTTTTTTGCATTAGGTGGCCATACCACTGCTGCATATTCTAACCTCAAACATATCATACTAGTTAGAATTTTTCATCCTGCTATGGAGGTGGTGGTGAGCCAACACTGAAGTTAATGTATACTGTGGTCTATAAGTCAAGTTTTTCTGAAAATTTTTCATGGTGATAACTATGGATGAACTTATGGGGCAGGTATAAAATAACAAATTTTAGACACATTTGCACCAGTAACATCAGGATAGCAGAAAATTTCATCAGAGCTATATATATCTATACAGAATTTCCTTCAACCTGTCTTCATACATTAGATCTCTTAGTCCTGGTACCATTTTTGTGGCTACTCTTTGGGCCCTTTCCAATTTTCTTATAGCCTTTTTTCATGTTTAGTGACAAAACCACTGCTGCATATTCCAACTTTGGATGTATCATACTGATATAATTTTTCTTATCATATCCTTATCCATATAGAAAAAAACTACCCTAACATCTTGTATGCTAATCCAAATAGTTGGCTTATGTGTTGTTTTGGGCTCAGTGTATCTTGTATCACCACACCAAGACCTTTTTCCTCCTTGGGTTTCAGTATTACTTCCTGTCCCATCTTGTAAACCCATTCTGGCCTTCCTTTGCTTTTGCCTAGCTCCATCACATGATATTTCTTTGTATTGAAATACAATTTCCACCTCTAACTCTATTCATAGATCTTGTCTATATCACCTTGAAACACCTGACATTCATCAATTCTCAGGAAACTATTGCCCAGAAGAAATGGCTGTACAACTAAACAAACAGCTAAATTAGTTGGAACATGCCACAATAGAATACAACACTGGGTTGTCAGGTAGTGCCATTACTCGTACTCAGAAAGAAAGGTATGGCAGGAAACCTAAGGCTTGATAAAAAGGGCAAAGACAATCATAAGATATCTGGCCCCAATCTGACATTCTATGATTGTTTGGGCTCTTTTTCTAGTCTTAAGTTTCTTGCCATGCCTTTGTGCCTGAGTAGAAGTAGCACTCAAGGGCAACAGATCAGCAATGTCAATGGTGAATTTATAAGCGCCTTCCAATATGCTGCTACATTGGGGGGCTCTTCAACATGGTATGAGAATTCAACCCCCTTAATGTTTTTTTTTTTTTTTTTTTTTTTCCGCTTTATTACTTGACTGACTCAGCCCAGCCAGTCCAATACTATGTTGAGCACTGTACAGTGAGGGTGCCTATAGTGCAGTAATTGATTCTGCACAAACACCATGCTAAGTCAAAACTGTGTTACAGGAGGTAAATTTTCAATACAAATAATTGTAATTGGTTCTGGCCACTTCCCCAAACACTGCTTTTTGTCACTTCTCCCCCCACCCCACTTTTTCCTCATAATATGTCTCGAAAAACATCACATATCTAAATTTCAATGCATTGGCAATAGATGTTTCTTCTCCAAAGTGGCAATCTATTTGTGTTTGTGTCTATGATGGTGTTGAGGAGGACAAAGGTTTTCCTTCACATTTCCAATGATCTCTTGATAGTCAATAAACATTTTCAATGCAAGGAACAATTATTCAAATGCAGTTGCATGACTTTGAACTAGAAATATTTTGCTAATTATGAAATTATGCAGCGCCGCCATGCATGCTACCACACATTACACGCAAGCTGCAGCAGCCCAACTGTCCCATCCTGCCCTTCCCTACTCTCCCCCAGCTGCACTCCGACAAGTTGATACTGCACTATAAGGAAACTTCACTGCACTAGATAAACACAATGTTTTGTGTGGACACCATGTTAGATGGGAACCACACTGTAATGTTATATCCATTTGCTTGCAATGTGATTTTCAGTTTTTATGTATTTTAGGCTTAATATGCAACTAAAATGGTTTAAATTAGCAATCTTGTCGACTTGCAACAGATTAATGCAATTTACATTACTTTTTATGAGAAAAAGTTATTTGCCATTCATACAAGACACAATTCCAATGGCCTCCTACAATAAATTGCATATAAATAGCAGGGTTATACTATAAATACAGAATAAAAATTGAACAGAAAAATAATTACCTGTCTTGTTGTCACAACTACACCATCAACAACAAATTTCCTGGTGCGTTTTCTGGTCTTCTTGCGTAGAGCAACCAAATCAATTTCTGCTTTGGTTCTTGTGTTTCTGTTTTCTTTGTTTTTGTCAATGGATGAAGGCATGTCGGAGGAGTTACTTCTCTGGGACCTCCTCAGAACAACTTCATCAAGACTTTCATCATCTTTTTCTCTCAGTCTATTCTCCTTCTCTGAACTAGTTGTGCTTTCAGTATCCCAGTCAGATCTGAAGAGAAATTGTGTCCAGTCAAAACAAAATAAAGAAAAATTAGCAAACAAATAAACAATTAACAAAAAATAATAATATATATCTTTAAATATGAACACTATGTAGGTGCATCAAAGCATCATCTAAGTACAAAAAAGTTGTGAATTGTAAGTTCAATACATGTTTGTTGTACTTTAATTTACTTCACCTGCCACAAACACCAAGAGCTTAGGATTCAAGTAGGGTGATGTAGTGGTATACCTTACCAGCAATGAGATAAATACTTTTGAAAAATCCGGTTTAAAGATTGTTGGTCAGAAATATCAATCAGGGAATGAGCTATCTATGACACACAGCTTAATGTTTACAGGAAGAAACCAAGAAAACCTTTTAATGGCTATTCCAAAAAAAATTCCATTTTGTATGGACCACTCCATAATGGGGATGATTTTTACAGCTATTCTATTCATTTCAAATTATTATAAATGATATACTGATTGAAATCAAAGAAAAAGATTATATGAAGTGTTATATAAAAAATAGTAACAAAATATTTTGAAACAAGACTGCCTTATCTTGACAAGTCTTTTTTTTCTTTAATAACAGTGAAAAGTATGAAAAAAGAGATTTTGCTTTACTACCAAAACAGAAGAAAAATAAAGACAGTTGTAGTTATTTCCAAATAATACTTCATTTCAAGTGAAAAGAGGACAATGCCACATGCCCATTCAATATTTCTAACCCAAAGTTTTACTTTTAAAGTGTAAACCTTGTTTTTCAATAATACTTTCCCACTAATAGAACAATATACACTCCTTAATGTATTTTTGCCAACTATTAAATACATCTGATATATACACTTACCCCTATATTTAACAAACCACTAAATCTCAATGGACATAAAGATTATATCCAGCAACGGACATAGTATCTGTTGCTGGGTAGATTTGTCTGGTGTGACACTGGCTTTAGAGATGTCAAAACACTAAAATAACAATACAGCCTTCTCACCTAAAACCGCGTGCCAGTCAAATGACTGGTCCATTGAACTAAAAAAAAAAAAAAAAAAGATCCGTTAAGTGAGAAGCTACCCATACGGCATCAGAATATAGCTAATCCAGTAAAGGTGGCAACTTTACTGATATCTTACCACAAATTGAGAATCTTTATGTCAACATTGGTGGCTAGATGCCACTAAACACAAGATGCAAGTGATCATCATCATCTTGCCACCAATACCTTCATCTTTGCTTACATTCCCTCAGCTGAAGGAACAGATTATTTAGCACCAGGATGCTCTTGCCACGAGAAAAACATGCAAATTAATGTTTAGTAATACTGATGTACACTGAAAGAAAGTTAACATTAGTAAGGAAAACAGTGATAAATGGTACTTGTTATTAAAATAAACGTTATAAATCTATATAATGTAAATAAATGTAAACAAATAAACAAATAATGTAAATATCTATAAAAAATGTCTGTAGATTAGCACGCACTTTACCTCCACTGAGGACAGTCAACAGAGGAGGCATAAGATGTTTTTCTATTTTATATATATTTTTTTGTATTTTTATTTATTTATCTTTTTTCATTCACTGCTTCTGCTTTTCTTCACTACCACCCTCACTGTCACTGGATAGACATCGTTTCTTGAAAAATCTATCCAAAGATGACTGCTTTTCTCTACTTTTTAAAATGTTTCTAAAATGTGTAAGGTAAATGTCATTAACTAAGCAGTAATACAACCAGTGTGAAACAGGGTGTTTCTTTTCAATGAAATCAGTTACTTTCTCATAACATCCCAATATTTCCTTGATTTCAGTTGAAGTAATAACCTAACGCCGCTGTTGTGAACTGGTGGTGGCTTGGCACAGTTAAATGCTCGCTGCTCGTATGGTGATTATTTACTTAAATCCTGGGCAACAATTAGGCTCTTTTCCCAGCTCGGATCTTGAAAAATTTGTATCCTGAAACACTCGTATGTAAAGGTATGACTGTGTGTATATATATATATATATATATATATATATATATATGTACACACACACACACACACACACACACACACACACACATTTCTAGAAGGGCTGTTCTCTATACCATCAGTATGTTTCACTTCTGCACATATTCAATTCAATTAAATAGTTTCGGCAGAAAAAAAACATCCAATAAGGTCTGCGGAACATTACGAAGGGAGATTCAGTACGTCTCTCCACGGCACAATAACCTAACCAAATACTACAGATTAATTAAGTTTGGCTCTAAATATTTATTTGATAAACTCCATGACTTCAATATCTGAGGTTCAGGAACGTGCATAATTGGTTCAACGAGCCCCACCATCAAAGCTGTACTCAGATTTATCTTCAGCGCCAAGCTGTGTAGCACCTCTCAGTATTGATACGTTCTCCTCAAGTTTGACAAAATAAAGTGCAAATGGGAGACCCCAACATCAAGTACAGAGAGGGAAAGGCTAAACTTTTCGAGCTTAACAAAATGAACTTGAATACAGATTTAAAAAAGTCAGTAAGTAATAGAGTGAGTGATATGACTTACAGAGCTTAATATATATCATCTTACATAAATTTACAATACAGATTAAAAACACTGCTAAGATGTACTACTAACACTAAATGAAATGAGTGATACAGATTGTCATGTTAAAAAAAGAGCACATATCAGAAGTAGGACATAACGGCAACTAATATGTAAGTTTAGAGAAAAATGATAAAGAGCGCAATTAATGAGTAGAGCGATAGATGACTTTGACTTCAAGCTTAACAAAATGCTCTGCTACAACTCTGGAGTTTATTTTAGAAAGACATCACTAACAGAAGAGAAAATAAGTCTATCTTCCATTAGACTTAAGTAACAGTTTTATTGACTAATTATTTCATTAAACACCCTCTCTCTCTCTCTCTCTCTC
>CM035207.1:15476416-15545630 GCA_020233015.1 Callinectes sapidus | reverse complement strand
AGAGAGAGAGAGAGAGAGAGAGAGAGAGAGAGAGAGAGAGAGAGTTACTACATTACCTGGAAAAACGTTAAACATAAACCACATTTGAGCGAGACAGACTCGTAAACTTAGAATAACTTACGTTCCTTGCCTAACAACACACACACACACACACACACACACACACACACACACACAAAGTTAATAAGAATACTAAGACAAACTTCCTCAAAGCAAGTACTTATCACCTCATAACTTTGCATAATGAAGCACCCAGGTAAAACGAGGGGCTACCTTTCTCCCTCATTAAGTGTGAGTAACAGGTGTACTGCAAGTCACCTGAACGAGGGAGAGGGAGGGAGAAAATGGAGGGGAAGGTGTACGTCTGTGTGTGTTTCATGGAGGTGAGGGAGGAGAGGGAAAGAGGAGAGGGGGAGAGACTCTTTCATCAGCTGCAGCATAAGGAGGAGGAGGAGGAGGAGGAGGAGGAGGAGGAGGAGGAGGAGGAGGAGGAGGAGGGGGGGGAGGAGGAGGAGGAGGAGGAGGAGGAGGAGGAGGAGGAGGAAAAGAAGAAGGATGACTTAGTATGCCATAACAGGTGAGGGAAGGCAGATGCAGAGAGAGAGAGAGAGAGAGAGAGAGAGAGAGAGAGAGAGAGAGAGAGAGAGAGAGAGAGAGAGAGAGAGAGAGAGAGAGAGAGAGAGATTTTGATTTACATTGTTTTCGTTTTGTGTGCCCTCTTCAAGAATGCATCCGTGTAAATCAAGAGGTACCTCTAGTCTATATATATATTATAAACACCGTGTTTGTGTAACTGTTGTTATTTGTGTGGCACAAAGGAACTTGGTTGAGACATCTGTTGAACACTCAAAAAAATATCATGTAGAAGTGAAAAAGAGTATAAATTAAATATTTGTTTGTATTTTGAACCTCATGTAAATTTAAAAATATGTAAAACAAACATGTATATAAAAAGGTACCTGTAAATACAAACAGTCCTAATTTGAAAGTATAATTATGTAAGTCATGTTTCATCAAAAATGAAATACATCAAATAACAAAAAAATTTCATGAAAGAATAAAAAATGAATGGTCAATCATTTCTTCAATCTTCAAACTGCATTTTTCAATCTCAAAATTCAATCTCATATATATGCAAAACAAGATAAAGGTGGAAAACTTACTTTTCTGATGTTCTCTGAGAATCTTTCCCAATACCATTAGAGAGAATCTTTGTTTCTAAGGAGCAAGGAACAGGGGTGTTCTGCAGAGAATGGTCAACTTGTTGTGTTGGTGATGATACTGCTGATGCTATTGAAACACCCGATTCAACAGAAACTGTACTGTTGACTATAAGCCCTCTTACAGGTGCAGGCTTGTTGCTTGAGCTGCCCTTTGCTTTCTGAAAATCAAAACTTGTAAAGTTTTCAACAAGATTTGGATATATGAAAACAATAAAGGGAAGGAAAATCTCTGAGAATTTTCACTGAAAACAAAGAAAAACAACAATAAATCATGTAATTAAAAAGTCAAATATAATCATAGATCAGAATCAATATTCTGGCATAAAATTCTAACTCTAACCGCCTTTGGCTTTCCTCTCCCTTCACTGACCATCCTGGTGAACTAGTCTTCAACTTTGCTATCCTCCATGACCTAGAGCAACTGGTGCAACAACCTACTCATATTCCTGACCACCTTGGAGACACGCCCAACATTCTAGACCTATTTCTTACCTCAAACCCTTCTGCTTATGCTGTTACCCTATCTTACCCAATAGGCTCCTCTGAGCCCTCTATCTTATATCTGTATCTTGTCTCATTTCTCCAATCCCTTCTCAGGATCCCCCAAAGTGGAGATGCCTCTGGTGTTTTACTTCTGCCAGTTATGGGGGCCTGAGAAGTTATCATGCTGATTTTCCCTGGAATGATTACTGTTTTTGTGACAGAAACCAATCTCTATGTGCTGAGCACATAACAAAGGTGAGTGTCTGCCATGGAGGTGTACATTCCTCATTCTTTTTCTCAACTTAAATTTTCAGAACCTTGGTTTAACCCACCTGTTCTTGTACTATACATGATAGAGAGGTTGCCCACAAACGGTACTTAAGCCTTCTATCACCTGAACCTTGTGCACTTTATTAATGGAAAATGCCCAAACTTTCAAACTCCAACTCCTCTCAAGATTTTAGGAATCTGGCCAAAAATATCTCCAATAACTTTACTTCTTCCTCATTCCCTTCTTATTTCCTGACGGCACTACTGCCATCACAACTGTCTCTAAAGCTGAACTCTTCTTGCACACCTTTGCTAATAATGTTACCTTGGATGATTCTGGACTTGTTCCTTCCTCTGACTATTTCATAACTTTGGTTAAGATTCTTCGCAGTGATGTTTTCCATGCACTAGCTGGCCTAAATTCTCAGAAGGCTTATGGACCTTATGGGGTCCCTCCTACTGTTCACAAAACTGCTTCTGTGATTGCACCTTGTCTAGCTAAACTCTTTCAACTCTATCTATCAACTTCAACCTTTCCTTCTTGCTGGAAGATTGCCTACATTCTGCCCATCTCTAAAAATGGTGATTGTTATAATCCCTTAAACTACTGCCCTATAACTTTAATCTCTTACTTGTCTAAGTTTTTAATCTATCCTCAAAAGGAAGATTCTTAAACATCTGTCACTTCAAATTCTTCTACATGATCGCCAGTATGGTTTTCGTCAAGGTCGATCTACTGGTGATCTTTTGGCCTTCCTCACTGAGTCTTGGTCAAATTAAGAGATTTTGGTGAAACTTTTGCTGTTGCCCAAGATATATCAAAGGTTTTTGATAGAGTCTGCCACATAGCTTTGATCTCAAAACTGCCCTCATCCAGTTTCTATCCTTTTCACTGCAACTTTATTTCATTTCCTCTTCAACCATTCTATTGCTGCTATGGTAGACAGACAATGTTCTCCTCCTAAATCTATTAATAGTGGTGTTCCTCAGGGTTCTGTCCAATCACACAATCTGTTTTTGATATTCACTATTAATCTCCTAAACAAAAATTCTTGCCCTATCCATTCCCATGCTGATGATACCACACAACACTTTTCCTTGTCTTTCCAGAGATGACCAACACTTCAAAAATTTAACCATTCACATTGGAACACCAAAGAACACCTGACTTTAGAACCCTCTAACAACTCTAATTATGGCAAAGAAAATATGGCACTGTTATATACCTTAAAAGCACAATTTCTCTATCTATCAACATTATACAACCTTCCAAACAACTATCCCATTTTCTTTAATAAAACCCAAATTTCCCACTTTTCTAAAATGAATATCCTCAGTCTTTCCTTTACTAATAATCTAAACTGGAAACATCATATCTCATCTCTCACTAAAACAGCTTCTATGAAGTTAGGTCCTCTGAAGTGTCTCTGTAAGTTTTTCTCATCCCCAAACTGCTAACTCTGTACAAGGGCCTTGTTTATCTATGGAGTAATCTTCACATGTATGGGGCTGTTCCACTCACACAGCCTTATTAAATAGGGTGGAATGAAAAACTTTTCATCTAATCAACTCTTTTCCTCTCACTGAATGTCTTGAGCCTCTTTCTTCATAGGAATCTTACATCTCTTGCTTTCTTCTATCACTATTTTCATGGTAACTGCATACCTCCCCTCCTCCTGCAGTATCACCACACAAGACTTTCTCTTTCCTATCACCCCTATTCTGTCAAACTCTCTAGTGTAAGAATTAATCAGTACACCCAATCATTCATTCCTTTCACCCATGGGTTTGGGGAAGGCAGACTGGTACGCTGGTTCTATGTAGTAGTAGTGACATGACAGGTGGATCTTATTTTTTGTGCAGGTAATATTTGTAGGTTTTGTGTTTACCTAGTTGTATTTATCTAGTTGTATTATACAGGGCTCGAGCAGGGCTTATATTGTCCTGTCTCCATATCTATATATATATATCCAACATTTCCTTAAATTTCTGCACACTTGCTGCTGTAACAATCTCTTCACTTAATCCATTCTAGACATCCACCATTCTATGCGGAAAGCTGTACTTTTTAGTGTTTCTCAAACATTGTCTTTTTCTGATCCTCTTTGAATGCCCTCTCATCCTTCCACCATCATCTTCCTTTAGTACCACCAGATCCTGTTTGTCAATCTTGTCAATGCAGTTCACTATTTTATACATCATTATTAGATCCCCTCTTTCTCGTCTGGCTTGTAAGATAGGCAGTTCCATTTCCTTCAACCTCCTATGTTAAATCTTTCAGCTCTGGTACCATCTTTGTGGATGCCCTCTGAATCCTTTCTATCTTCGTTACATCTTTCTTTTTATGTGGAGACTACACAGCTGCTGCATACTCTAACCTGAGACATATCATAGTGGCTACAATTTTTTTCTTCATATCTTTATCCATATAATGGAATGCCACCCTGATATTCGTTAACATCCTGTGTGTCGAGCCAAATATCCCATTTATATGTCATTCTGGGGTCAGGGAATCCTGTACAATCACTCCCAAGTCCTTCTCCTCCCAGCTCTTCATTATCACTTCCTCTCCCATTTTATACTCCCATGTTGGTCTGGTCTTACTCTTTCCCATTTCCATCACATGACACTTCTTTGCATTAAATTCTAGTTTCCATCTCTTGCTCCATTCACATATCTTGTCAATATCTCTCTGTAGCTCCATACAGTCTGCATGGCTCTTTATTACTCTTAACAATTTAGCATCATCAGCAAACAAATTTATATAACTGTTTAAGCCTTCTTGCATGTCATTTATGTATATCTGGAACATAATGGGTGCTAACACCGACCCTTGTGGTGTATACTCCGCTTATGACACCACTCCAGCTTGAATACTTGTCTTTGATTACTGTCCTCATTTCTCTATCCTTTAGATTGTCTCCCATCCATTTTAACAGCTTCCCTTTCAGTCCTCCTATATGTTCCAATTTCCACAGTAGCCTTTTGTGTGGAACTTTATCAAATGCCTTTTTGATGTCCAAGTACACAGCATCCACCCATCCATCTCTGTTATCAACTACATCTATTATTCTTGTGTAAAAACTGAGTTGATTTTTAACACATGACCTTCCTTTCCTGAAGCCATATTGGTTGCTTGTTACAATTTTATTTTCTTCGAGATATTTCACCCACTGCTCCTTTATTATTACTTCACATATCTTGCTGACAACACTAGTTAGAGATACTGGTCTATAGTTAAGTGGCTCAGTCTTCTTTCCTCCTTTGTATATTGGTATTATGTTAGCTCTTTTCCACACTCTTGGTACTTTTCCTTCCTTCAGTGAGCTGTTAATCACATTCCAAATTGGTTCCACCAGTTGTTCTCTACATTTCTTTTCTGGCATCCATTTTCTCTAACAATTTATCAATTTCTTGCCTTTGCACCAAAACTTCCTCCATCCCCCTCTGCTGTACTTCACTGTATGGCTCTGTAAAGTCCATTTCTACACTGAATACAGACCTGAAACTCTCATTCATGAGTTCACTCATCTCTTCCGCTGTTTGATATACCATTCCTTCCTTTATTAACTTGTCAATGGTCTCCTTGCTTGTCATTTTGCCATTGATATATCTATAAAATAGCTTGGGTTCTTTTTCACATTTCTCCACTACATCCTTTTCAAACACCCTCTCCTCTTCTCTTCTTATTCTGATGTATTCATTTCTTGCTTCCTTATACTGCTCTCTGTGAATTTCATTTCTTTGTTTCTTTAGTTTCTTCCAAGCCTTATCCCTTATCTTTTTGGCCTCTGCACATCTGGCATTATACCAAACTTGTTTGCTCTTCCTTACTTTATATAATGGTACATACCTCTGTATACCTTCATTGTATTTTATTAAGAATGCTTCATATTTCTCTTGTACTGTTTTACCTTCCATGAGTGCCTTCCAATTTATGCTCCCCCAAATTTCTTTAATTCTGTAAAATTTCCCTTTGCATAATTAAACCTTCCATTTTTATGATCTTCCTCTTCTTTTGAAATCTCCCAATCTTTCAAGTTGATTTCGAGCACCACATGGTCGCTCCTACCCATTGGACTCAAGTGCTTTATGTTCGGACGGGGCTCCGGCTTTTTAGAGAACACCAGGTCTAGTAGCAATGGTTTCTCCAGTATCTTGTAGGTTCCTCCACACATTGTTCCAATGTGTTAACCATAGCTAATTGCAGCATTTCTTCACTCCATGGCTCTGCATTTCCATCTATTTCCATCTCCTCCCATCTAACATTCTTGCAATTGAAATCTACCATTAGTAGAATTTTATTGTCCTTTCTTAACATACAGTCCAGGCACTCCAATACCTCTTTTTGCATTTCTTTGTGTTCCTCTAGTTTCCATGTGTTAGTCTTTGGTGGGATATATGTTAATATGATTCTCCGCCTCTTCCCCCAGTTCCTGATTATCATACTTATGATCTCTGCCATACCATCTCCATATTGCACATATATATCTTCTCTAACCATAATCATTATTCCTCCTCCTCCTTTTCCTTTTCTATCTCTCCTCCAATTGTTATAACCCTCTTCCTTAAAGCTCAGATGAATTTCCTCTTTCAATTTTGTTTCAGTCAGACCCAAAACATCTGGTTTGCTTTCCTTTAGATAATCTCTCACCTTTAGCACACTTGATAGTATCCCATCAATGTTTGTATACATAACTCTCAAAGCAGAGACTCTCCCTCCTCCTGTGCTTCCACTGTCCGCTGCTGTGTTTCTATTGTCTCCCAGATATACCAGTCTAATACCCTCCAATAAAATTTCTTCTTCTCGGTCTCTGTCCTCCTCTCGTTTTTTTCTTTAGCCTCATCTTTCAGATCCCTTTCTTCCATATTCATGTCTCTCTTAATCCAAATATTCTTGTATTTTGTATTTTCAGCCAGCTTCCCAGTTGTCGCTAGGATTTCCTCTACCGTTGTTTGAGATCTCAGTTTCACTTTCAGTGGTCTTATTCCTCCTTCATTATATCTTCAAATCCTGTGTACTTCTTCCACCTCTTTTTCCAGTCCCTGCTCCCAATCTTGGATTATCTCAATACTTTTCTTTGCCAATTCCTTCTCTTCCCTCTCTCTTACAAATTTTACAGGGTTCTTCTTTTCTTGCAGCCCAAAGATGACCATGCATCTTTTTTTATCCACTGCATCCCTTACCAACTCATCCTTTTCCTTAATCACTTGAATCACTGTTGACTTTGTGTTTTCCTGAACTTGCCTCCTTATCACCTCCGCAAAGTTAACCTTTTCCTCTTTATGCTGCTTTTTCCAGGCATCTTTGATTTCCTCTAACTTAGTTTCAGTCACAGATGCTCCTTCCCTTTCTACATTACTTTGAAATTTCTCTTTCAATCCTTGTAATGCCTGTTCATAACTACCACATTTTGTCTTAAGCCTTTCATTTTCTTCTCTTAATACCTACATTTCCCTTTTCATTTCTTTGTTCATCTGTAGGTCTCTTTCACATTCCATGAACTTATTTCTCAAATCTTTATTTTCCTCTACCAGTTCATCTTGCTTTAACAATATACTCGCGATCAACTCCCTCATGTTTCTCATTTCCCGCTCGACACTGATTAATCTCCCTTCTCTTCTCTAAAGTCAGAAAAATCTCTGCCATCATTTTCCATTAGGCTTCTAGAACCCATTGGAGTCTCTATCACGCTAACCCCGGCTCCTATAGGTTTGTTTACATTCGGGGGAGAGTTCCTATCATGGCCGCTAGAGGGCCAGGTCTGACACAATCTTTCATCCATTTCTCTGTTAACTCTCCCTTCTAATGTCACTATATGGAGACAGGACCACTTAAGCCCCCCTCTCACCCATGTATATAAGTTACTAGGTCTGGTGTCCTCTTGTTATCCTTCACCAACACTGTTTGGGAGCACTCTCCAGCAGACGTCTGCACCGGTCACCAGTGTGTGTGTGTGTGTTTGCAAATTCATGATTGGTCTTTCTTGTGTTATGTAAAGTGATTCCAGGAAGAGTTGACGGCGTGGATTTCTTTTGCATTCGATGATAGTTGTGTTTTCTTCTAAGTGTATCCTTATAGTGGTAGTTCTGTGTAGCGTGTTGTAGTGGTTCTTGATGGTTCCATTCTGTAGGTGGCAAGTGTCTCCTGGACAATGTCATCCGTGTCATCCTAATATACAGGGTGTCCCGTGAGTTAAGGTACATACTTTAGGATTCAAATAGTTTAGGTAATTCTAAGTCGAAAATACTCTATACACATGTGCTATATTTTGCTTTGTTTTGCTAGAAATTAACATAGAAATTTTGTGTTGCAAGAACTGCTCACCTTGGTGGGTCTCCTGCTCCTTCCCTCCATTCCTGGCATGCAATGTATTCAAGTGGTGTCATGCGTTAACTTTTTTTTCTTGTAAAATGTATGTATGCTCTGGAATCCTTACAGTACTCTCTAAACATACTATATGGCAATTCATCAGCTTTGCAACAAGTATCTCCCAGTTGCTGACTCCAGCTTCCCATTTCCTTCAATCTATCAAATCCTAAACTTTAGCTCACAGGACACCCAGAATGTGTGAGGTCCACAGCCCTCAATCTTTCAGGTGTGTTTGTAGATGACATGGTCTTCTTGTAGAGGAGTTTTCTTTGTTATGGTTTTGTTTTTTATTATTAGCTGTGACATCTTCTTAGTGTTGTAATAGATTATGAGTGAAATGGCATCTTCTTTGTTTGTTAGCTTGACATGGTGCTTTATCATATCTTTCATGATGCACTCATCCGTCTTGTATTCTGTGGACATGTTGTTTTTGTGGTAGAGTAGAACTTTTTTCCTGCTTTTCTGGGTCTTCTTTCTTTTACTATTTGTCAATAGCTTTCTTGATGGTGCTGTTCACTTCTGTGTTTCCATACCCATTGCTGATGAGTACCTGTGTAATGCATTCTAGTTCTTTATGGGTGTTGTTCCATGATGAGCAGTTTGTGAGAGCACGTCTGATATAGACAAAAAATAAGACCCACCTGCCATATCACTACTGCCATGTAGAACCAGCCTACAAGTATGACTTCCCCAAACCGCCAGGTGACAAACTGAGCCAACCAATTAGGTTGCATCATGCTACTACTAACTTCCCCTCTTGATCCACTCCTGAGATATATATAACCACACTCTCCATACACTCTACATTCTGTCTGAATATGTTCCCTGAAGAGGAACAAAATGTTGCACATACACACACACTTGGCAAAACAAAATGACTTCTTTACCTTAGAATCTTGCTCTGAATTACTGAATACATCGTCATCATCCACATCTGTTGCACCAACAGTTGTACCCTCAATGTGAAGGGACACAGCAGGCCTATTTTCTTCTTCTGAACTCACAGAATGTCCAGTTGAGGTAGTTCCTCCACTAATATTTGATATATTGGAGATATTGGATGAGGTCTCGAGATGACCCTGTTGATCTGTCTCAGTGTGAGCAGGAGATTTGTTAACAGGACTCTTCTGATCAATTGCAGGTGTTAATACTGTTTCATTAGATAATACAGTTTCTTTGTTATTAACACTTGAGTCTTCTAAATCATCCACTGACACTACAGATATATGAGTGGTGTCATTTCCTGATAATTCAGGATGAATAACATCACTTTTCTGAGATTCCTCAACTGTGACCTCATATCGAGACCTAGAAAAAAAGTTTGATCAATATAGAAAAATACAAAAATTCTCAAGTATATCTCATATCATGATTTTCTTATACAGTATCTCATACATCATAGTACTTTCTTCAAATATTTGTTATTGTTTCATCAATCTTACTCAGAAGAATGAGATTCAGACTGCTGGCCTTGATGAAGGATAGAAGAATTGCAGATCACAACTTCACTTTCATCTAACTTATGGCCATCAGTGGGAAGAACTGGAACTTCCATGACCTCAGGGTTAATGTCTGGAGAACAAAAAACAATGGATAGAAAATCATATGGCACATGGAATTTATAATACTGCAACATGAAAATACTAAGATATCTACTGAAATATGTATGCTTACGTCCATTCTCAGACACTTGTACTCCATTTCCAAAAACTGCATCTCTTTTTTCTATGGAGCACATTATCTATGTACAACCAAGTTGTAACTAGTACACAATATGATAAAGCAAATTGCATGTAATACCAGGGTTAATTTACCTTCAAATCATTCTTCAATGTGATAACCTCAATACACTAACACAGGGATGAACCACAAGCTACAGGTAAATCCTTAACATAAGTATTAACTCTAATACAAGGGAGAGCGTAGCTGCTGTCATCCTCATAGCAACTGATTTGTGGAAAGGCATGGACCACCACCACCACCATGGATGGGAAACAGGAAAATATCACAAAGGGCACTTGCTTGGATTAAGAAAAAACATAAAAAAATAAACAGAATTTAGAAAAAAAACAAAGAAAATGGCCAACTGAGATGATAGTCTTTGAACAGTAAAACTTGGTCATAAAAAATCAAATAAGAAGTGCCTTCAAACATTCCTCTTACAAGATTCAATTTAAGAGAAAGCCAAAAGCAGAACCGGAGTTCCAGAGTTTATCAGAAAAAGGGATGAATAAATGAGAATACTGGTAACCTTTTGCAATTGAGAGGTGGAATGTATAAAGGTAAGTTAAAAAAGAAACTCTTCAGGAGTGAAACTACAGGAGAGGACGCATACAGTTAACTTGACCAGAAGAGTAGTTAGCATGAAAATAGCAGCAGAAAATAGCACGAGGTACAACAACGTAGCAATGACAGACACCAATGACAGTAGCCTGGAGACAAGCAGAGTTTGTGGATATAAGCTGATGCAAATTCTAGGCATCCAGAAATGATATAAGGATGTTTGGACATATCACAATGTATATCACTGTAAAGTGGCTGCAGAACTTGGATAGTGTGAAACTCCTGATGGGAGTGTATAATTAAGTTTCACAAAAGTCATTCTCTCTGGTCAAAATCTTTTGCTAATTTTTATTCACCTTTTTTTAGCAACAGGCCTTCTGAAGTACTTTGTTTTTTTTATTTATTGAAGAACCTTTTATCTTTTCACTTCTCCACATATCTATGGAAAAGCATGGACTGATTGATCCCTGAACTTATCAGTTATGTATTTTTTTCTTTCTTTTTGAAACTTCAAAATTCCTAATTTTCTAGGTATATATTCGTTCAATAAGTTGGTTCCTTGTTTTACAATGATTGAAAAGTACAAGAAAAATGATAAAAAATCTAAATCTATAGTATAAAAAAGAAAGCAATTATGTACATTCTTTAATTTTTCTTTCTCTCTTTGGAACTTCATATTTCTTTATTTTCCTGGTATGTATTTATACTATAAGTTGGTTCATTTGATCTATCTTGTACTTTTAAGAAGAGAACTGGATAATATTTAACAAGTATAAAAGTCAAAGTAAATAAAGTTTAATAAGGATAAAAAGTCTGAGAAAAATAGAAAAAAAAATTAACTCTAGAGGTATAAAAAAGGAGGGAGTAAGTTTGTACCTACTGTATTAAAGAAGGAGACAGATAATAGAGATAAAGGAGAACAAAAATAAATATAAAAAATGGACAACAACTAATCACTAGGATCACCCCAAGCTATTCTACAGATATGATAATAGTTAACTAAAAAGGTACAAATAAATCAAAGGTGAATTAAATCATTTATGAAAATCCAATGACTGGCAGAAGAGGTTAACAAACCTAAAAGTTTTCAGAGCTCAAAGTATAGTTAGGATGAGAATCTTTAAAGTCCCACAAATAAAAGTAGTTCTGTGTGTTGAAAAGAGGTTAAATAAAGGTTAAAAAGAGGTTTAAAAAAAAAGGTTAAATAAAGGTTCCGGAAAAAATTCTATACATTTTTTTAACTAATTCCAAGTTGACTTTAGCTTGATCTCAATTGTCATTCAAAAGTAAAAACAAAACAGTTTACATGAAGCAACCATCACTTTTGAAGAGGCCAAGCAGGACCATGTATGAAAAAAGGTTACAAAATTACCTTTAGACGTTGAATCTGAGACATCATCATCTTTTGCAATCACATTGTCTTCCCTTATTTCATCTGGGGACAAAATGACTGATGAGCCACTGAGAGTAACAGTTGAGTCCTTTTCATAACTTGGAGAAAATTTGGTGGATGTTACATTTTCAACACTCTCAATGGCAGAATCCAAGCAAAGCACTGCCTGTTCTTCTGCTTCAGACATAGATCGAAATGGGCTGGAGGATTGATTCAATTTCGAATTCACTTCATGGTGAGGTGATGATATTACAGCCTCTTCTTCTTTTGCATTCTCTTCAACAATGGCAGGACCTAATAAAGATAAAAATGTTAAAATACATGCACTTCCACATCATAAATTGTACAAGTACGTCTCAATTTAAGCGGAAGATGCATTCTTGAAGAAGTCAGAGGAAATAAAAAAACGTAAATCACACCGTGTGTGTGTGTGTGTGTGTGTGTGTGTGTGTGTGTATACCTACCTAGTTGTATTATACAGGGTTCGAGCGGGGCTCATAGTGTCATGTCTCCATATTTCCGAATATTCAACATTTCCTTGAATTTATGTATTTTGGTTGCTGTAACAACCTCCTCTTTTAATCCATTCCAGATGTCCACAATTCTATGTAGGAAAACTACTTTTTTGTGTCCTTTAGACACTGACTCTTTTTGAGTTTCCTTGAGTGTCTTCTCATCAGTCTAGTTTCTTCTTCCATCATCACCAGGTTTTGCTTATCCAGCATTTCAATACCATTTACAGTGGTATTGATTCGAACATCCTTTGACTCAAACATTTCCAAATCCAAACCCATTTGGAGAGCAAATTTTGACCTCCAATCTGAACACGGGCTCTCAATTCGAACACAAACACAAGTAGCGGCCGATGCCGCCTACCCGCCAGTCAGCCAGTCTCGCTTGCACCTCTCCGCCGTGAACCCCTCTATATTGTGACTCGTGAACGGCTTTCAAGTCACTCCAGTCCCTAGTTGCCTCGGTTACACAGGCCCCCAACCCTGGTCACTTCCTACCTACCACCCCAGTCAATGCAGCCTTCTACTCTGGTCACTGGCAAACTTATTCAATATATATTTAACCACTTTTAACAATTTAAACAACCAATGAAGAATGAATTGTTAAATATCATTGTCATTTGTGCAAACTACGATAATACAATAATTTGCAGTTTTGTACAATAATTTATACTTTTCTTGAAATAATTCCTGTTAGAAATGATGCTGCGAGAATATATTCTACTTGATGAGAGAGAGAGAGAGAGAGAGAGAGAGAGAGAGAGAGAGAGAGAGAGAGAGAGAGAGAGAGAGAGAGAGAGGGGGGGGGATGTGAGTGACTGAAGGAGGGAGGGATTGGGGAGGGCAGCCTATTTGGTCTGTTTGTGTATCCAATGGGAGTGGATAAGGATGGAGTGAAGGGGAGGGGGGGAATACTATGTGATATGTTCCTGTAGTTAGTGCATGAGAGGGAGGTGGGGACATGGGGGAGGTCTGTTCAGTCTTCATTGGGACTCAGGAGTTTCACACCAAAGTAATTATGCCTGTTTTTTTTTATGCATTTGATGTCTGTATTTACTTTATACTCTCAAAATGTGAACGATATCTATGAATTATGATGAGATGAGGGGAAAATACGTTAAATCATGTTGCCACTCTGGTGGACCAGGACCAGTTCTATTTTTTTCCTATAACTTCTTAACAATGGCTATTGTGTTTTTAGTTATTGCGACTATGTTAAGGGACCAATTTCTCACAATAACTGGGGTTTGAGTGTGGTATTTTTTATTTGAAATAAACTGGAACCGATTAAATGTTTTTACATTACCTGGTTTCAATGTTAAAATTGCTTCCTAATTAGAATTTTCGCTATTCGAACAGCCGAAAAGAACAAATTAAGTTCGAATCAAGAGGTACCACTGTACTATCTTATATAGTGTTACTAGATCTCCTCTTTCTCTTCTATCCTGTGCAGTTGGCAGTCCCATTTCTTTTAATCTGTCTTCATATGTGCAGTTGGCAGTCCCATTTCTTTTAATCTGTCTTCATATGTCAGGTCCTTTAGTTCAGGTACCATTTTTGTGGCTACTCTTTGGATCTTTTCTAGTTTTCTTATATCCTTTTTTGCATGTGGTGACCACACCACTGCTGCATATTCTTATCTTGGACGTATCATACTGGTTGGAATTTTTTTCATCATATCCTTACCCATGTAGTGGAGAGCCATCCTAATATTGGCTAACATTCTATATGTTGATCCAAATACAGTAAAATCCCTCTTATCCGGCATTAACGAGACCGCCGACATGCCGGATACCAGAAGTTGCCGGATACTTGAATAGAAGTGAAATTATGTCCCCAATCACCACCCTACACTCATGCATCTTATCATAACAAAGATCAGCTGATCGCCGTGTCGCGCGTCGCCACCCGCGCTGCCACCTCACACTCACCAACACACAATACTACAGTACTAACATTCTCTTTAATACTTTCCTCTTATAAATAGGCTGATGGGTTACAAAAATCAAGTATACACTTGAACCTGTGGAGCCAGCCATCAGAGAACTGGCATGCCCCTTCCTCACCGATCTTCTTAGCTAAATCAAGCCCTTTCTCTTGTAGCATTGGGCCTGTAATTGTGACTCCTTCTGATCTTTTCAAGCTGAACCACTCGTATAACACTTAGTCCATAATTTCACCACAACGATACTGCAGTGTGTGACGATTTTCTGCTGCCTTTGGGGTGTTGGTGGCTTTCATGTAATCCTGCAACTTTTCGTTTGAGATTTAATGTCATAAATAGTTGATGAACCCACACCATATTCCATCATTAGTTGCTGTTTGCTTTCACCTCTCTCTAATCATCGACAAATGTCTACCTTCTGCTTAAGTGTAAGCACAACACGCTTCCTCTTTCCTACAACTTTAGGCATGATGAAGGCATCAGGCGATAAACAGTGCACATACGGGACTGAGTCACTGAGTAAACACAGTGCAGTGGGTAGCGGGTGGTGCGAAGCAGTGCGCTCTGGTGGTAAAGGGAAAAAGTATGCCTCGTGTGGGAATTTTAATCGATTTTATGAGTACACATATTGATTTTCTATTGATTTTAAGGCTCAGGGAAAATTATGCCAGATACTTGAAGCTGCCGGATACTCGAATGCCGGATAAGAGGGATTTTACTGTAGTTTATTCAGGTGCTGCTCTGGGCTTAGTGTATCCTGTATCACCACCCCTAGGTCTTTTTCTTCCTTTGTCTTAGATATTTCCTCCTGTCCCTTCTTGTAGCTCCATTTTGGCCTTCTTTTGCTCTTGCATATCTCCATCACATGACATTTGATGGTAGTAAAGAAACACAATCTTCTTCTATATGTATATTGGAGTATCAAACAGAGTGGCATGCTGTGGCATGGTGGCGTGGTGTCTTGGCGATGGTGAACGGACTTGGTTTGCTGTAGCGTGGCACTGTAGCGAGGTTGATCAGACGTTTCTGGTGGTCAGGCTGAACTGCCCTCATTTCTCTCCTCATCACAGTCCTCACCTTGGTTTGTCCACATCCCTGCTTCACCGAATCCTCGAAACCTGGGTTTATTGTACACCAATCCATAAATGCTTCGATACACCATCGAACTTTAAAAGGACCATCAAACAGTTACAATAGAACACTCCTCCCTGAATCTCTTTCACATAATACAAACTTCAAAGTATACCACAAGCATACACACACGTACACATAGCATGTACACGCTCGCACCCACGCAAAGCCGCAAACGCACCCATCCATCTCCTAATTATTTACACAATGTACATTCCTCTTGCTTCCTTATCCTGTCTGAGCGTCTCAGCATCACAGCATCCGCCACACCCACGTTAGTGTCCTCTTCTTCCTCATTGGCATCAGAATCCTGCTCTCCCCCATCATCAGCTCTGACTGGGAGCCGAATGAGGAGCTCGTCATCTTCACCATCACTCCCCGTCATGCCATCTACCACACTGTCACTGCAACACGGACGAAGGTCTCCAACATGACGAGGAATCCCGTTGACTTCTACAGCATGGTCTGACAGCATCCCCGTGACCATGCCAGTTTCGTATCGTCTGTCATATCGATAGTTAGAGGGCCTCACCCACACTTGATCCCATCATGGTACAGCGACCGCGCTAGAATTTCTTCCCCTGTATGAGGCGTACAACGGTCCACCTCATGTATCCTCACAGTGTACCAGTAGAGCAGATTTGAGGGAGCCGATGCTGAGGTAATGTTGTGTCTCCTCTACAGAGCAGTTCTTCCTTGCAGCGATGACCTTGACGGAATGGTGGCACCTCTCCACGACTCCATTCCCAGAAAGCACGTGCACGCATCGGAAATGTAGGCGAACATTCGACCTCTGTGCGAAATCTGTGAAGAGCTTGCTGCAGAAAGCTGGGTCATTGTCAGTGAGTTATTCCTCCGGTGCTCTACGTGCACAGAAGACTGCTTCCAGTTGCCTAATAATACTCTCAGTTGTTTGAAGCCTCAGCTGTCGCCATATGGTGAATCTTGACAGGCCGCAGTCGATCAGAGTCAGGTACGACCTGCCTTGATAGTGAGTAATAGCCATGCCGATCCTCTGCCACACCATGTCCACATCCAGGCGCCCTTTCCGTCACTTGACAGGTGCCGGGTCAATGGAGTGACAAGTCTCGCAACCCTTCACAACAGCGTGTACCTGCTGCTTTCATTCATAATTTCACTGAGCTCTTCTGCTGTTTGGTATGTTTTTTCTCCCTTTGTTATCTTATCTATGGTTCCTTTACATTTCATCTTTCCATCTATATACTTATAGAAAAGTTTGGGTTCATCTTCACATTTCTCTGCTACATCCTTTTCAAAAGCTATTTCTTCCTCTCTTCTAATCCTGATATACTCATTCCTTGCTTCATTGTATCCCTCTCTATTAGTTTCATTCTTCTGCTTCTTCAGTTTCCTCCAAGTTCTGTCTTTTGCTCACTTCGCTTCTGCACATTTAGCATTATACCATGTGTGTTTATTATCTCTTATTTTGTATTTAGGTACATATCTTTCAACACCTGCACGATACTTCCTCAGGAATATTTCATACTTCTCCTGTGCTGTTTTGCCATTCATGATTGCTCTCCAATCTATCCTTCCAAAAAATTCCCTTAAGCCTTCAAAGTTGGCCCTTGCAAAATTTAACCTTTCATTTTTATAATCATCTCCCCTTATTACCAATGCCCATTCTTGTAATTCCACCTCCATCAATACATGATCACTTTTTCCCACTGGGCTTAGATACTTTATGATGGATTGGAGTTTTTTTTTTTTTTTTTTTTTTTTTTTAGTGAACACCAGGTCTCCTCTGAGTCTAGTGAAATCCTCCACCCACTGGTCCAGTGTGTTCTCCATGACTAATTGCAGCATTTCTTCACTCCATGATCCTGCATTTCCAATCCTTTCCATTCCTTTCTGATTCACACCTTTGCAGTTAAAGTCTCCCATTAGCAGTACTTTTCTGTCCTTCCTCATGTCACCCAGGTATTTTAGCACCTCCTTCTGCACTGCTTTATATCCTTCCAATTTCCACGTATCTGTTTTTGGTGGCACATAGGTTACTATAATTTTCCTCCTATCTCTTTCATTAGTTCAAATTGTTATACTGATGACTTCTGCCATGCTGTCCCCATATTGCACTCCCTCCACAACTATGTCTTCTTTCACCATTATTAGTACTCCTCCTCCTCCTTTTCCTTTTCTATCTCTTCCAAAGTTTAAATCCCTCTTGCTGGAAATTTATGTTGATCTCTTCCTTTAATTTTGTTTCCGCCATGCAGAATATATCTGGTTTTTGACTGCTTAAATAATCCTTTATCTCGAATATGCTGCTTAGTAAACCATCCACATTTGTATAAGCTACTTTTAATTTGTTGGTCTCTCCATCACTTTTACTTCCTGCTGCTGCTGTTGTTGTTCCCCTGCTTCCTCTTCTTTTTCCCAGGTAAACCACCTCCTCAGCATCATGTCTAGCACCCTCCAGTAAAAAGTCTTCTTCTCGGTCTCTGTCCTTAAGTTTTTTTTCCTTAGCCTCTTGTCTTAATTCTCTTTCCTTCTGTCTTTCTTCCAAATTCATGTCTCTTTTTATCCAAATGTCCTTATATTCTTCGGTTTGAGCCAGTCTATTTGCTCTTGCTGTTATTTCCTCCACAGCCAGTTGGGACCTCATCCTCACTTTGAGCAGTACTATATTTCCTTCATTGTATTTTCCAATCCTGTGTGTTTCCTTGACCTCCTTTTCCAGGCTTTGTGTGTGATCCTGCACCTGTCCTATGACCTTTTTTACCAATTCTCTCTCCTCTTTCTCTCTTCCGTATTTATTGGGATTTTTCTTTTCTTGTAGCCCATAAATTACGAAACATTTTTTCCTGTCCACTGTATCCCTTACCAGGTTTTCCTTTTCCTTAATGATCTGTATGACGGTGTCCTTAGTATTGCCCTGTATTTGTCTCTTGATTATTTCTGCAAAGCTGAACTTTTCTTCCTACCTTTCTTTCTTCCATACATTTTTCAGTTCGGCCAGTTATGAGTCACTATACACTTGGTCACACTTTTCAGAGTCGTCCATCACTTTCCCTTTGAGGTCTTCTAGTTGTGCTTCGTAGCTAACACATTTTTCCTTCAAGTCTGTTTTCTTTTCTTATATTTCCCAGTTCCTTTTTCATTTCTTTATTTGTTTCTATTCTATGATTGTACTTGAGAATCTTATATTTCATTTCCTTGTTTTCACTCATGAGCAGCTCATATTTCCTCATCATACCATCTAGGAGTTCTTTCATAAGTCTCACTTCTCTTTCTACACTGACTAGCCTCCTCATTGTTACCCTGCTACCACACTGAAAACCTGAGAATTCACCAATGTCATTTGAGCCAGCTACCCTTATGAGCACGAGTGGCGTTTCCAAAACGTAAGTTCCCGTGGGTCTGTTGACGTCAGTTGTACTCCAGGTCGGGGTTGACTCCTGTCTATCCATGGTAATTTCTCTTTTTTTTCTTCACTAAATCACTTTTTGGAGACAGGACAACTACAAATAGCCCCCCTCTCCCCTCTGTACATACATTACTAGGCTCCTCCAGCAGTAAGGGCCCCAGTAGATTGAAGCTGTAAACAGTTCTCCACAAGCACGTACGGTCGGCGCAAGCATCGGTGTGTGTTTGTGTGTGTGTGTGTGTGTGTGTATTTACCTAGTTGTATTTACCTAGTTGTATTATACAGGGTTCGAGCGGGGCTCATAGTGTCCTGTCTCCATATCTCCATGTATCCAACATTTCCTTGAACTTATGGATATTGGTTGCTGTAGCAACCTCTTCTTTCAATCCATTCCAGTTGTCCACAATTCTATGTGGAAAACTGTACTTTTTTGTGTCCTTTAGACACCGACTCTTTCTGATTTTCCTTAAGTGTCCTCTCATCTGTCTAGTTTCTTCTTCCATCTCCAAGTTTTGCTCGTCTAGCTTTTCAATACCATTTACTATCTTATACAGAGTTATTAGATCACCTCTCTCTCTTCTGTCCTGTAGAGTTGGCAGTCCCATTTCTTTTAATCTATCCTCATATGTCAGCTTGCTTAGTTCTGGTACCATTTTCGTGGCTACTCTTTGGATCCTTTCTAGTTTCCTTATATCCTTTTTTGTGTGTGGTGACCACACTACTGCTGCATATTCTAATCTTGGACGTATCATGCTGGTTAGAATTTTTTTCATCATGTCCTTGTCCATGTAATAGAAAGCCACCCTAATATTGGCTAACATTCTATATGTTGATCCAAATAGTTTATTTATGTGCTGCTCTGGGTTCAGTGTATCCTGTATCACCACCCCTAGGTCTTTTTCTTCTTTTATCTTAGGTATCTCCTCCTGTCCTATCTTGTAACTCCATTTTGGCCTTCTCTTGCTCTTGCCTATCTCCATCACATGACATTTCTTTACATTACTCAATTCATCAATCTTATCTATGTCCCCCTGTAACTCCTGGCAGTCAACAGTGTTTTTAATAACTCTCATTAATTTGGTGTCATCCACAAACACATATTCATGTAGCTGGTCACGCCACTCTGCATATCATTTACATATATTTGGAACATTATGGGTGCTAGGACTGACCCCTGCGGTACTCCACTTGTTACATTCCTCTAACTTGAAGTTTACTCCCTGATCACAGTTCTCACTTCTCTATCTTTCAGATAATCCTGCATCCATTCTAATAGTTTCCCTCGTAGTCCACCTATGTGCTTTAGTTTCCATAACAGTCTCTCATGTGGAACTGTATCGAATGCTTTTTTGATATCTAGGTAGATAACATCTACCCACCCATATCTGTCTTCAATTCAATTCAATGTGTGTGTGTGTGTTCGTGTGTGTGTGTGTGTGTGTGTGTGTGTGTGTGTGTGTGTGTGTGTGTGTGTGTATATATATATATATATATATATATATATATATATATATATATATATATATATCGGTACCCTCACTCAATTATGTTATTATCATGGCAAAATTCAATGAAAAGATAATGACATGTATAAATCATCTTGAAAGGCCATGACTGATAGACTTTAGAAGGAAGAGGCAGGATGGGGGGAAAAAGCAAAAGAAAAAAAAGGAGTCTTACCATCAGCTGATCAGCTGGCCACTAACTTCACACCATCACCTCTCATACACATCCCTAAGCTTAAAAACATTCCAGTGTGGGTAATGACAGCCACACAGTCTCCCTATGATGTTTAATGAGAAATTACAAGTCCATCAATACCATTTCTCTCACTAAGATGTTATGTGATGTTTCACAACTTGTCAAAATAACTATTGAATAGTTAATAAATTAACCTATCAACATTCCACATCAGCACTACAAAAAGAAACATTCAAACACCAACTCTCTTGAGATTTCTGGCATTTGGCAAAAAAATATTTCCACTAACTTTACCACCTCCTCTTTCCTTTATTTCATCCTAATGGCAGTACTGCCATCACAACTGTCTCTAAAGTTGAACTCTTCTCTCAAACCTTTGCTAATAACCCTGGGCTTTTTTCTCCCTCTCCTCCACCCTCTGACTATTTCATGCCTTAGGTTAAAATTCTCTGCAACGATGTTTTCCATGCCCTAGCTGGCCTAAATTTTCAGAACCCTTATGGACCTGATGGAGTCCCCCTTTTTGTTCTCAAAAACTGTGCATCCATTCTTGCATCTTGCTTTGCCAAACTCTTTCAACTCTGTCTACATTCAACCTCTCCCATAAAGGGTGACTGATCTAATCCCTCAAACTACCGCCCTATAGTTTTAGTCTGCTTGTCTAAAGTTTTTGAATTTATCCTCAATAGGAGGATTCTTTAACTTGTCATTTCACAATCTCTCACTTAAATCGAGAGGTACCTGTATGTGTGTGTGTGTATATATATATATACCTCTACATACAAGTTTAATTCATTCCACAACAGAGCTTGTATCCTGAAACTGCTCATATAATGGAACAAGATTTCCTATTCAAACACATATAAAACAGAATAATGTGTTTCAACATGAGAAAAACATGCAAATTTAAGTTTAGTAATACTGATGTACACTGAAAGTTAACATTAATAAGAAAACAGTGGTAAATGGTATTTGTTATTAAAATAAACGTTGTAAATACAGATAATGTAAATAATTAAACAAATAATGTAAATAATAAGTGATAAAAAAATGTATGTAGGTTAACACGCACTTTACCTCTGCTGAGGACAGTCAACGGCGGAGGCGTAAGATGGTGGCAGAGGAGTGAAGTAGTGAAATCAGCAGACGAGAATTACACTTACATAATAAACAATGAAATCAATAGAGACTCAAAAATAATTTAACACTGGGTTTTTTTATCTATTCTATTTTATATTTTTTTGTATTAATTTTTTTTTTTTTTTCCCATTCACTGCTTTCGCTTCTTTTCTTCACTTCCACTCTCACTGTCACCAGATAGACGTAATTTCTTTAAAAAAATATCCAAAGATGAATGCTTTTCTCTACTTTTTAAAATGTTTCTAAAATGTGTAAGGCAAATGTCATTCATTAAACTGAGCAGTAATACGACCAGTGTGAACTCTTTCAGGGTATTTCTTTTCAATGAAATCAGTTACTTTCTCATAATATCGTGTGTGTGTGTTATTCACCACCACCACGGTCGCCTGCTGGTCACCCAGCCAATCTTTCCCTACGGAGTGAACTCAGAGCTCATAGACCGATCTTCGGGAAGGGCGGAGACCACATCACACACTACACACCGGGACAGCAAGGCTACAACCCCTCGAGTTACATCCCGTACCTACTTGCTCCTAGGTGAACAGGGGCTAGATACACATTAAGAGGCTTGCCCATTTGCCTCACTGCACCCGGGACTCGAACCCAGGCCCTCTCGGTTGTGAGCCGAGCATGCTAACCACTACACTACGCGGTGTGTGTGTGTGTGTGTGTGTGTGTGTGTGTGTGTGTGTGTGTGTGTGTGTGTGTGTTACAGTAGGATTTAATGTTTACCACAGGCTTATAAGTTTGTTTTATCCCCTTTGTATACGACCACCCTTTGATTTAGAAGCCTCAAAATTAGCACACCATTATAAACATGACTCTCTGTCAGTAAACATTCATTTGTGACGAAAGGAGCTCATCCTGTCAAGGAGCCAATAAATTATATACAAGTTTGTGTGTGTGTGTGTGTGTGTGTGTGTGTAAATGGTTGATATATATATAATTTGATTTATGTCATTTTCGTTTTGTGCCCTCTCTTCAGGAACGCATCCCCCGCGTAAATCAAGAGGTACCTGTATATATATATATATATATATATATATATATATATATATATATATATATATATATATACACACACACACTCACACACACACACACACACAGGTATCTCTCATTTTACGCATGTTTGCTTTAAACGTTTTAAAATTTACATAAGATCAAAAGTCTGAAAAAAATTATCTATTTGCGATTTTATTCACTTTTACATAATATTTCACTGGATGACAACTATAGATTTTCTATATGTACTTATTATGCTATTAAACCACATGTGCAATGTTTTATACTGTTTTGAAGGTTTTATGAGTTATTAGGTTATAATAAAGATGCTATTATACCACAACATGAGCAATATTTTATATTGTTTTGAAGGTTTTATGAGTTGTTAGGATTATTTGATGAAGGAAACATTATTGTTAGGGTGAATGAAACCCTAATATTAGGTGAAAGGGAGAGACACATACACACGCTTACTGGCATGGTTACAATAGGCGTTTTCAGTGGCATTTTGCAGAAGGCATAAGATTTAAAACCGTACACCTATGTAGCAGCGTCACTCCACTGAAAACGAGAGTAACACTGCTGTGGTACAGTGGAACTGCTTGCACTCTAGGGGCCTTGAGATCCCCAAGCGCATAGGTTCAAATACTGACTACGGTCAGAGTGGAAATTGGACGTCCACTCAGGGTAACGGCCCTCTAGTGGGTGGGCTTTCAGATAGGAGGTCTCCATTAGGTGGTCTCCTTTAGCCCATAAATTCCCATGAAAATGCCCACTTTGTATAGATAAAAAAAGAAACTAAAAAAAAAAAAAAAAAAAAAAAAATGACTCGCTCTTTGCTCACCAGAAAAACTGTTGTACTCATAATTTTCTCCGGATGACGCCGTGCTGAGATATCCTCGTTTCACCACACAATATGCCAGAAAGGGCATTTTATCACCAGAGATTGCTTTTTATTCTGTACAGGTACCCCTTCGTTTAGCTTATCCTGACTGTGAGGCTGTGTTTTCATTCACCCAAAGTTTTTAGAGCACCACTATTAAAAAAATATATAACCATATCCTCTGCAATATTGTTATAGTCATATCTCATTAGCAAGCAACACTGCAAAAAATCTTATAATCTTCAAATTTTATAAGTACATTTACATCAATAACCCATAAACTACAAAATGTTCACACAACTGAAAATCGAAGCTGGAGCCACAAGAGTGGAGTGAATAGTTCTTTCTAGGTACAAATTTTTGTTTCTCTAATTACCGTATATGCCGGAATATAAGATGAGTTTTTTGCCAATTTTGAGACTCCTAAATCATATATATACTGGTAATAAAACACAAACTTATAACGCTGTGGTGAACATTTAGCCATTGTACCTTGAAATTCATTCTGCAGGCACATGCATGCGTATATTACTTACTGCATGTGTGTGTGTGTGTGTGTGTGTGTGTATATATATATATATATATATATATATATATATATATATATATATATATATATATATGTGTGAATGCAAATACACAATTCATTAGCTTAACAGGCAGCTCCTCTCTAGCAGTCTGTGTTTACTGGCGGCATCTTTGTTGAAGCGGCGATCACACAGGCAATTGTTAACACTATCAAGGAGTGTAACAGAAGCCACGGCCATATTCCAGTCATTTTGGAGTTGAGGAACACCTGGAGTTGTGTAGAACAAAGACAGTAAATTTTGCCATGGTAACAATGTACTCAAGTGAGGGAACAAACCACCACGCAAACCCCTCATATAGAAGATCAGCAGTAATGGAATCCCTTACCTTTAGCCAACCATGTGGGGCTCCCTCCGCTATTAAAGAGGTGGTCTTATACACCAGTAATTGCTCAAAACCTAAATTTTTCCCTGAAAAATTAGGGGTCATCTTATACACTGGCTCGCCTTATAGTCCGGCATATTTAGTAGTGCCTATAAGGAGACTCAAATGTACCTATAGGGTATCTGAAATACCAATGTCAATACATTATGTGGTGAGATCACAGAAGGGAGTGAGAGAGATGATGGGAGAAAGGAGGGGGGAGTCGGAGTGTTCTGTGCCTGTGATAGTGGAGGGAGAAAAACATGCATGAATACACATACTCACATACATTTACACTCTCAAATGCAGATTATAGAATTAAATATGTGGTTTTGGAATATACCGTATTTTACGGCTTATAAGACGCACTTTTTTCCAAAAAAATACCCTGAAAAATACTAGTGTGTCTTCCAAGACGAATGTTGTATTGTGAGGCAACACCCAGGCTCAAGGGAGCTTGTACACTTGACTGATACCGACCTGGATTTGTATGATGAGTCATTATGCTATGATGTTAGATTAAGTTCTATTCAATTCAACCTTTTATATGATGTAAACACAGTACTTAGCTGTTACAAGTATTTCCAATACCATAATCCTTCCTGGAGCTGAACCACAAGCTTAGCCTTAAGCATAACCTCTGCCCTGTAGCACACTCTTGTTTATTATGGTACTGGCAGCAGCAGGCGGCAGCCTTCCCACTCTTTCTTGATTCGAATCATATAAAACGTCGCAACCCTTAACAGCAATAATAACAAGAGATGGACTGCTTGTAAATTTCTGGTAAGAGGCAGTCTTGCAGACTCCTTGTTTCTTATGTTTTAGTGTTCAGTGGTCGGGTTTATAGTGAATGTGTTCTTGTATGAGAATAACTTTTTTTCTTAGAAATCTCTTTCAAATATTAGGGTGCGTCTTCCACGGTGCAGCGTCTTATAAGCTGTAAAATACAGTAATTACATTTAAAACTGGTGTTCACAGTTAAGTAACATTTTGGGGGTGAATGATTGTTGTACTGCCACACCATACTGGTCTTAATGGATAGCGAGGCCACAACCCGAGTTACATCCTGTACCTCCTTGCTGCTAGGTGGACAGGAGTTAGATATACATTAAAAGGCTTGCCCATTTGCCTCACTACAACTGGGACTCGAACTCGGGCCTGGTTGTGAGCCAAGCATGCTAACCACTACACTACATGGTGTGTGTGTGTGTGTGTGTGTGTGTGTGTGTGTGTGTGTGTGTGCACTTGTATGTACGTGAACGTATACACGTAGAAATACAATCAACAGCACCTAAAAAAGCAAACTAGTAAAAAACAACATAAAAAATGCTAATCTACAAAGCATTAAGAAGAAATTATAATCTATGCCCTTCTTTCTTGTTAAAGCATGCAGTTCAGACAATGAAAGAAAAACTAGCTCACCAGAATATGTGACAATGCTATCTTTTTCCACTGATGATTGTGATTGTGGTGGCTCCTCAGGAGTTGGGGTAGGAGTGCGGACAATTACTGTAGCATCAGTGCCTATGGAAGCAATAACTGCATCAGGGGGATCCGGAGTCAAGACTGCACATGAGACCACAGGTTTTTTCTGCGAAGTCTGTTCACTACAGCTTTCATCAGTTGATAAAGTGGATGATGAACAGGGAGTGGAAGGTAATAAATCAGTTGGTGAAGGAAATTCATGTATGTGAACATCAGAAGTTACTGCATCCAATTCTCTTCTATGAACTGTATCTACTTTTCCATTTGAACTTGTAGATTCAACACCTTCATATTCCTCATCTTTTTCATTTGAAGAAAGAGATATTGCTTCTTGTACATGTTTTTCTTCTCTCACACTTGATTCAGCTTTTCTGTCATTCATAGTATTAGTAGCATCTATTTTTACTTCATTCACTGATTCTTCATCATTACACGGTGGTTTTACACTATTACTGCTGTCTTCTTTCTCTTCACTTTTCTTAAAATCAATATCCATTCCTTCCTCCACAACTGAGTTTCCATTTTCAGGAGTGTTTGACACACTTGAATGGCTCTTATTGTCTTTTTCACATGGGACGGAAGAATTATTTGGTTCATATGGATAATCTACTTTATGTGGTAATGAAGAATCTTCATTAAGCACCAAACTTTCATTAATGGTAACTGACTCAGGTGCAGGATTCTTCCCTGAGGGTGTGCTGGTCATCTGTTTATTAATATTAGCGGTGACTGGGGTGCTCACTACACACTCACCTACAGCATCATCAGGGAATAAATCAACGGGAGAGGGAGCTCTAAGCTTAGAGGGGGTGGTACTAGTTGGCACAGCAGGTGCAGGACCCTTCTTTGAAGGTGTGGAGGAAGCATTAGAAACAGGAGTGATGGGTGAAGTTCTGCTAACAGGAGGAAGAGGAGCAAGTCCCTTTCGCCCCTCACCTGATACTGGCACAACTACCTGAAAAAAAAGAAAAGAAAAATCCATTATTAAATATTCATTCATTTTCCCTAACCATCAGTCAATATATCATTCAACCAATCAGCAAATAAGTCTGGCCAAGTAGTATGGAGTAGCCATCTGGATAGGCTCATTCACGAATCGCGATAGCTCCAATTGAGATCCACACTAGCCATTTAAATGTGCCTTTTTGTGTTCCCGCGATAGCTTTGAAATGCAATAGCTGGGGGATGAGTTTTCATTTCAATTTTGGAGGAAATTTTGACAAATAATTTACTATCTATCTATTTTGCTATAAACATCATGTACCTTTCAAAAAAAAAAAGGACAAATGGATTTGTCAACTCCATCACCATACAATAGAGCAAAAAAAAATTTTAATACCTTTCCATGATTATATACATTAAGGTCATATAAACCATTCCTCATCACTTGAATGAAGCACAAGACCCCTATTCTGTCCAACTCCCTAATGCAAGAGTACTCTCAATCATTCATTTCTTTCTCTGGTAAATTCTGGAACTACCTGCCTGCCTCTGTATTTCCAACTTTCTATGACTTGATTCTATTTGAAAGGGAGGTTTAAAGACATTTATCCCTGTCTCTTGGCTCTTTTATTCTTTCGGGGGATTGGCAACAATAGTGAGCTTTTTTGTTTTCAGTTTTTGTTGCCCTTGACTAACTTCTGCCTCTTACATAAAAAAAAACACATCAATATCAACATACATAACAACATATGCTCACATGAGAATATGATCCATTGCTTTCTATTTCCACTACTGACTACTAAGCCAACAGGAGCTACAGCTTAAGAGGGATAAACTCATTTAGTTTCCACCCTGCCCAAGATTCCAACACAAAACTATTAAGTTGTGAAAAGAATGCAGTAGCCATTATATGGTTGGGCTATTATTTGAAGAATATAAATATGCAACATATTTCACCTAGAACACATGTAGCACTTTTATAACTGTAAACTATATCTCTTACCTCAATATTTTCTTCTTCCTGTGAAAGTTTATTTTCTTCTCTTACAGCATTCTCAACATTCTGAAGCTTACCTAGAAATAGAACATAGCATATATAAACACATGAAATAAAAAAATGAAAAAATATTTCTACATGAGTCCCTGATGTACAAAATATATAAAATCTAAACACACTCACATACACACACATACACACATTTAAACCAAGTGCATTTTGACTTTTCTTCAATTGAAAATCTACTCTGGGTGATATTTGTGTTATTCAAAGGAAAGAAGCAATGATGTAAGAAGGAAAAGGCCACTGCACAGTAAGATGGAATGAGGGAAGACAGGTCAGAGCAATCAAAAAGTACTCATAGGCCATTATCAATTCAATTTGATCCATACATCCAATCAAATGAAGTACCAAAACTAAAAAGATATTTTTTTATGAACTCATCTCTGTTTCATCTCCCAATATCTAATGATGACTACCTGTCATCAACATATTAAGCTAAAAAGTGTAGAAAGATTCTAATGCATAACAGATTTATGAACTTTTTAACAGGAAAATGCTTAAAAATACAATATTTCCTATTGGAAACCATTTCTAAAATGCATTAATGCAAGATTATAAACAACCGATAACAAAAATTGCCACAGTGAGACAGAGAGGATCACCTTTAATGACCCCCCCCATCTTCTCACAAAGGTAAATGCTGGACCAAGCTGGCCTAACCAGTACATCAACTCAGATTTTATGAGCCTTTCAAGTTGCCTGTATAAAATATAACATGCTGTACATGAACTCTGCTAGTACAAATCATTTGTACATGAGGGTAATGTATCTGCAAACAATTACTTTCATTATAATTACACAAAACTTACCAATGTATCTATTTGCACAAAAACTAAAACTTCTTTTATACCTTCACGCTCAAAACCTTAGGGTTTATATTCTACAAAGCGGTTATGGTCAACCATTGCTAACTATCATAGCTAAAAGAATTAAAGACAATCAGTCTTGTGGCCATTGAATTTGTTGATCATATTCCGGTCACGGCTCAGTGTCTGCCATTGGAACACATGCTTATAATTTAACTTGAAATCAAAGGAATGAAATAGGTTCTTCACATTATCTTCTTCAATTTAAATTATTGATTTTATATGACTTTTGGGGAAACTAGTGTCTATAATAAAAATAAATGTGAATGCAGTCAAGTCTTGGGTTATAAATTTAACTCATTCCATAACCTAACTATCTTGAAACAATTTTCTCAAACCAAATTTTCCCATTTAAAACTATGGAAATCCAATTCATCCATCCCGCACCAGAAAAATATCAATATGAAAATCTAATCATAGAGTACTTTATGTAAATTTAATTTTCAAACAAATAACAATGATAAATGCTGTATTTGACAGCGTATAGGAGGCACTTTTTTCCAAAATTTGGGCTAAAAAATTGTCCTGTTATAAATCATAGGTAAAGTTTGAGACCTCCCAAAGGCCTAGTCTAATCTCTCTGATGCTCACTAACCCAGCTTATACTCAGTACTTTCATCTACCCTAAACTTCAAACATCCTTATTTTATTGCTGGTTTTACTTAACCCCCCCAAAAAAATTGGATTTTAATGCCAAAAAAATGCCATGTGATGGAACTAGGCAAAAACAATAGGAGGCATAGCTAGGCCTCCTATTGTTTTTGCCTAGTTCCATCACATGGCATTTTTTTGGCATTAAAATCCAATTTCCACCTCTTACTCCATTCATAGATCTTGCCTATATCACCTTGTAACCCTCTACAGTCATCAGTGTTTTTAATAACTCTCATTGATTTGGCATCATCTGCAAACAGATTCATATAGCTGGTCATGCCACACTGCATATCATTTACATATATCTGAACATTATGTGTGGTAAGACTGACCCCTGTGGTATTCTACTTGTTACATTTCTAAAACTTGAAGCTGCTTCCCTGATTAGAGTTCTCATTTCTTTATCTTTAAATAATCTTGCATCCATTTTAATACTTTCCCTCTGAGCCCACTGATGTATTTCAGTTTACATAAGAATCTCCTGTGTGGATCTCTATCAAATGCTTTTTTGATCTGAATCCAAATTATCTATATGATATAACTCCACTGTCTTCCAAATATCTCACCCATATCTCTTTAATTAGTATCTCACAGATTTTACTGACAACACTTGTTAGTGACAGAGGTCTATATTTAAAGGGTCAGTCTTCTTTCTTCTTTTGTAAATGGGCACTATATTGGCCCTCTTCCACTCTTGTGGCACCCTCCCCTCCTCTATTGAGCTGGTAATCACTTCCAAATTGGAAGTATTAGTTGATCTTTACATTCCCTTAGTATCCAGCCTGACACTCCATCCAGTCCCATTGTTTTTCTTAAATCCAAACTTCCCATCAGTCTTCCAACATCTTGCTTCTGTACCACAACCTCTTTGAATCCTTCCTGTGCCTCCATCATGTTTGGCTCTGTAAACGCTTCCTCTTCTGAGAATACAGATTTGAAGCTCTCGTTCATAATTTCACTCAGCTCTTCTACTGTTTGGTATGTTCCTCCCTTTGCTATCTTATCTATGGTTTCTTTATGCTTCATCTTTCAATTAATAAGCTTTTCAAAAGCTATTTTTTCCTCTCTTCTTGTTCTGACATACTCATATCTTGCTTCCTAGTATCTTTCTCTATTGTTTTCATTCCTCTGTTTCTTAAGTTTCCTCCAAGCTCTGTCCTGTGCCCTCTTTGCTTCTGCACATCTGGCATTGTACCATTTGTGTTTATGACTCCTTACTTTGTATTTTGGTACACATCTCTCCACTCCTTCATTATGCTTCATTAGGAATATTTCATATTTCTCCTGTGTTGTTTTACCACTCATAATCCCTCTCCAATCTATACTTCCTTGCATAACTTAATCTTCCATTTTTATAATCCTCTTCCTTTCTTACCATGTCCCATTCTTGCAATTCTATTTCAATCAAGACATGATCACCTTTATTCACTGGGCATAGGGATTTAATGATGGGACAGAGTTCTAGTTTTTTGCTGAATACCAGGTCTAGCACTGAAGGTTCTTCTCTGAGCCTAGTGAATTCCTCCACCCATTGATCCAGTGTGTTCTCCATGGCTAACTACAACATATCTTCACTCTATGATCCCCCGTTTCCACCCCTTTCCATTTCTTTTCAGTTTACATCACTGCAGTTAAAATCTCCCACTAAAAGTACCTTCTTGTCCTTCCTTATCATGTCATCCAAGCATTTTAACAATTCCTTCTGCATTACTTTATATTCTTCCAACTTCCACATATTTGTTTTTGGTGGCACATATGTTACTACAATATTCCTCCTTTCCCTTGCATTGCTTCAAATTATTCTGCCATGCCATCACCTTGCTGCATTCCCTCTACAAAGATGTCTTCTTGCACCATTATTAGTACCCCTCCTTCTCCTTTTTCCTTTTCCATCTCTCCTTCCAAATTTTATATCCCTTTTGCTAGAAATTTATGTGGATCCCTTCCTTAAATTTTATCTCTACCATGCAGAACACATCTGGTCATTGATCATTTAAATAATCCTTTATTTCTAGCATACTGGATAGTAACCCATCCACATTAGTATATGTTACTTTTAATTTGTTGCTCTTTTAATCACTTGTACCTCTTGCTGCTGATGCTGTGATTTTTCTACCTCCTCTTCCTTCTCTCAAATAAACAACCTTCTCAGTCTCATGTCTAACACCCTCCAGTAAGATTTCTACTCCTCAGTCTCTGTCCTTTCAAAGATTTTTCCTTAGCTTCTTGTCTTAGATATTTCTCCTTCTGTCTTTCTTTCTAATTCATGTCTCTCTTTAACCACATATCTTTATACTCCAAACTTTGGGCCAGTCTACCAGCTCTTGCTGTTATTTCCTCAACTGCCAATTGTGATCTCATTTTCACTTTTAGTGGCCTTGTACTGCCTTTACTATATTTTCTAATTCTATGTTTCTTCAGCCTCATGGTCTAAATTTTGTGTGTCATCTCGAATTTGTTGTATGACTTTCTTTACTAATTCTCTCTGCTCCCTTTCCCTCCCATATTTGTTAGGATTCTTCCTTTCCTGTAATCCATAGATCATCATACATTTCTTTCTGTCCACTGTATCCCTCATTAAGTCTTCCTTTTCGTAAATAATCTGTATTACTGTGTCCTTTGTCTAGTCCTGTATTTATTTCTTTATCACCTCAGCAAAACTAATATTTTTCTCCTCCCTTTCTTTTTTCCACACATTCTTTAATTCCATCAACTTGATTTCACTGCATGCTTTATCAATCTTTTCCAAGTCATTCTTCACTTTTCCCTTTAGGTCTTCAAGTTGTACCTCATAACTGCCACATTTTTCTTTGAAATCTCATTTTCCTTTTTCCTGCTTCCTAGTTCATTTTTCATCTCCTTATTTGCCTCTAAGATATATCCATATTCTTGAAATTCACTTTTTATTTCCTTATTTTCCCTTTCTAGTACCTCACACTTCCCTATGAAGCCTTCCAACATTTCCTTCATGAATCTCATCTCTCTTTATATATTCACAAACCTCCTGCTCTCATTTTCGAATCCTAAGAAATCTCTTGTCCCATTAGTGCTAGCTATTCTTCTTAAGCCCAGTGGAGTCTCTAAAACATGTGTTCCTGGTCTGTTTATATCACTTCGGCTCCAGGTCGTAGTTGACTCCTCATTTTTCACTAGTCAGTGTTTTCTTATTGATCTCTTTTTTTTGTTTTTTGAGAAAGGACACTAAAAATAGCCCCCCTCTCTCCCTTGTACATGCATACTATGCTCCTACGGTAGTAAGGGGCCTGTAGCTGATGCCATTAAAAGTCCCAAAAACATGTCTGTTCAGAGGGAATGTGTGTGTGTGTGTTTGTGTGTGTGTGTGTGTGTGTGTGTGTGTGTGTGTGTGTGTGTGTATTTACCTAGTTGTATTATACAGGGCTTGAGCAGGGCTCATATTGTCCTGTCTCCATATCTATATATATATCCAACATTTCCTTAAATTTCTGCACACTTGCTCTTGTAACAATCTTTTCACTTAATCCATTCCAAACATCCACAGTTCTATGCAGAAAGCTGTACTTTTTAATGTCTCTCAAACATTGTCTTTTTCTGATCCTCTTTGAATGCCCTCTCATCCTTCCACCATCATCTTCCTTTAGTACCACCAGATCCTGTTTGTCAATCTTGTCAATGCGGTTCACTATTTTATACATCGTTATTAGATCTCTTTCTTGTCTGGCTTGTAAGGTAGGCAGTTCCATTTCCTTCAACCTCCTCATATGTTAGATATTTCAGCTCCAGTACCATCTTTGTGGATGCCCTCTGAATCCTTTCTATCTTCATTACCTCTTTCTTTACATGTGGAGACCACACTATTGCTGCATACTCTAACCTGGGATGCATCATAGTGGCTACAATTTTTTCTTCATATCTTTATCCATATAATGGAATGCCACCCTGATATTCGTTAACATCCTGTGTGTCGAGCCAAATATCCCATTTATATGTCGTTCTGGGGTCAGGGAATCCTGTACAATCACTCCCAAGTCCTTCTCCTCCCAGCTCTTCATTATCACTTCCTCTCCCATTTTATACTCCCATGTTGGTCTGGTCTTACTCTTTCCCATTTCCATCACATGACACTTCTTTGCATTAAATTCTAGTTTCCATCTCTTGCTCCATTCATGTATCTTGTCAATATCTCTCTGTAGCTCCATACAGTCTGCATGGCTCTTTATTACTCTTAACAATTTAGCATCATCAGCAAACAGATTTATATAACTGTTTAAGCCTTCTTGCATGTCATTTATGTATATCTGGAACATAATGGGTGCTAACACCGACCCTTGTGGTGTATACTCCGCTTGTGACACCACTCCAGCTTGAATAGTTCTCTCTGATTACTGTCCTCATTTCTCTATCCTTTAGATTGTCTCCCATCCATTTTAACAGCTTCCCTTTCAGTCCTCCTATATGTTCCAATTTCCACAGTAGCCTTTTGTGTGGAACTTTATCAAATGCCTTTTTGATGTCCAAGTACACAGCATCCACCCATCCATCTCTGTTATCAACTACATCTATTACTCTTGTGTAAAAACTGAGTTGATTTTTAACACATGACCTTCCTTTCCTGAAGCCATATTGGTTGCTTGTTACAATTTTATTTTCTTCGAGATATTTCACCCACTGCTCCTTTATTATTACTTCACATATCTTGCTGACAACACTAGTTAGAGATACTGGTCTATAGTTAAGTGGCTCAGTCTTCTTTCCTCCTTTGTATATTGGTATTATGTTAGCTCTTTTCCACTCTCTTGGTACTTTTCCTTCCTTCAGTGAGCTGTTAATCACATTCCAAATTGGTTCCACCAGTTGTTCTCTACATTCCTTTAATGTCCAACTTGACACTCCATCGGGTCCCATCACTTTTCTGGCATCCATTTTCTCTAACAATTTATCAATTTCTTGCCTTTGCACCAAAACTTCCTGCATCCCCCTCTGCTGTACTTCACTGTATGGCTCTGTAAAGTCCATTTCTACACTGAATACAGACCTGAAACTCTCATTCATGAGTTCACTCATCTCTTCCGCTGTTTGATATACCATTCCTTCCTTTATTAGCTTGTCAATGGTCTCCTTGCTTGTCATTTTGCCATTGATATATCTATAAAATAGTTTAGGTTCTTTTTCACATTTTTCCACTACATCCTTTTCAAACACCCTCTCCTCTTCTCTTCTTATTCTGATGTATTCATTTCTTGCTTCCTTATACTGCTCTCTGTAAATTTAATTTCTTTATGTCTTTAGTTTCTTCCAAGCCTTATCCCTTATCTTTTTGGCCTCTGCACATCTGGCATTATACCAAACTTGTTTGCTCTTTCTTACTTTATATAATGGTACATACCTTTTATACCTTCATTGTATTTTATCAAGAATGTTTCATATTTCTCTTATACTGTTTTACCTTCCATGAAAGCCTTCCAATTTATGCTCCCAAAAAATTTCCTTAATTCTGTAAAATTTCCCTTTGCATAATTAAATCTTCCATTTTTGTGATCTTCCTCGTCTTTTGAAATCTCCCAATCTTTCAAATTTATTTCGAGCACCACATGGTCGCTCCTACCCATTGGACTCAAGTGCTTTATGTTCGGTTGGGGTTCCGGCTTTTTAGAGAACACCAGGTCTAGTAGCGATGGTACCTCCTGTTCCCGGTATCTTGTAGGTTCCTCCACACATTGTTCCAATGTGTTAACCATAGCTAATTGTAGCATTTCTTCGCTCCATGGCTCTGCATTTCCATCTATTTCCATCTCCTCCCATCTAACATTCTTGCAAGTGAAATCTCCCATTAGTAGAATTTTATTGTCCTTTCTTATCATACTGTCCAGGCACTCCAATACCTCTTTTTGCATTTCTTTGTGTTCCTCTAGTTTCCATGCGTTAGTCTTTGGTGGGATATATGTTAATATGATTCTCCGCCTCTACTGTTCCTCTACTGTTGTTTGCAATCTCAGTTTCACTTTCAGTGGTCTTATTCCTCCTTCATTATATCTTCCAATCCTGTGTACTTCTTCCACCTCTTTTTCCAGTCCCTGCTCCCAATCTTGGACTATCTCAATAATTTCCTTTGCCAATTCCTTCTCTTCCCTCTCTCTTACAAATTTTACAGGGTTCTTCTTTTCTTTCAGCCCAAAGATGACCATGCATCTTTTTTTATCCACTGCATCCCTTACCACCTCATCCTTTTCCTTAATCACTTGAATCACTGTTGACTTTGTGTTTTCCTGAACTTGCCTCTGTATCATCTCCGCAAAGTTAACCTTTTCCTCCTCATGCTGCTTTTTCCAGGCATCTTTGATTTCCTCTAGTTTAGTTTCAGAAACAGATGTTCCTTCCCTTTCTACATTACTTTGAAATTTTTCTTCCAATCCTTGTAATGCCTGTTCATAAATACCACATTTTGTCTTAAGCCTTTCATTTTCTTCTTTTAATACCTACATTTCCCTTTTCATTTCTTTGTTCATCTGTAGGTCTCTTTCACATTCCATGAACTTATTTCTCAAATCTTTGTTTTCCTCTACCAGTTCATCTTGCTTTAGCAATATAACCGCGATCAACTCCCTCATTTCCTGCTCGACACAGATTAATCTCATCATTCCCTTCTCTTCTCTAAAGCCAGAAAAATCTCTGCCATCATTTTCCATTAGGCTTCTAAAACCCATTGGAGTCTCTATCACGCTAACCCCGGCTCCTATAGGTTTGTTTACATTCGGGGGAGAGTTCCTATCATGGCCGCTAGAGGGCCCAGTCTGACACAATCTTTCATCCATTTCTCTGTTAACTCTCCCTTCTAATGACACTATATGGAGACAGGACCACTTAAGCCCCCCTCTCACCCATGTATATACGTTACTAGGTCTGGTGTCCTCTTGTTATACTTCACCAACACTGTTTGGGAGCACTCTCCAGCAGACGTCTGCACCCGTCACCAGTGTGTGTGTGTGTGTGTGTGTGTTGTATTTACCATGTTGTATTATACAGGGTCTAAAAAAGAAAAAAACATCCAGAAAAAAACTTGTGGGGGACCAAAAACTTTTAGAAGAAACATAAATATAGCAAAACAATGCATCATAGTTGCCATACATATATTTTGCTGCCTCAATATTAGTTTCTTTGAATTTTCTCTATCCATGTATGGTCTCTCTCTCTCTCTCTCTCTCTCTCTCTCTCTCTCTCTCTCTCTCTCTCTCTCTCTCTCGCAAGAGAGCGAAAAAGAGAGCATGCGCATGAGAGAGAGAGAGAGAGAGAGAGAGAGAGAGAGAGAGAGAGAGAGAGAGAGAGAGAGAGAGAGAGAGAGAGAGAGAGAGAGTCTTAGGGTGCCCTGTCCTGATGGGCCCCTCCTATAAATCTTCCAATGGGTCTGAGCAGGGCTCATACTGTCCTGACTCCATATCTCCACCAATTCAACAATTCCTCATATCTGTATATGTTGACTGCTGTAACAACCTCTTCATTAAATGATAACCAATACACTGATAACATTATAATAATAAATTATCGCAATAATCTATCACAATGATGCCCACCTATTCAAATAGTATCCATCCTCCTTCAGTGCTACTTGGCTATTCTTACCATCTGCAATAAAAATACTTGACTTGCCTATAAAAAAATAATCTCAACTAAAATTCACATATGTGTTCCCTTCACAAAGATTCTTCCTTTTCTTAGTTACTCACTCAATATAGAGACCTTAACTGTTTAAGTAGAAAAGCATAAAATAACTTACAACTGGTGTTGGACACTCCAGGGAAGGGGCTCTCATGACTAGGCTCATCTTCACTAATCCGGGAAATGCGCTGATCCTGAAAAATCCAAAGCAGCTGAATGATTAAATACATACAAAGAGGGAGGGGAGGGACATGAATGGATAATTTTCTTATTATTTTACTACTTAATGTAAATATTATGAACCATTTTCTAACCAAAATGGTTTAGTTTTAAATTCTAAGCATCATTAAACAAAATGCTTCATAAAGTGTTAAAGGAAAAATATACATAAAATCTACAAACCATATTCATCAAACAAATTTAATATTGTAATGCTGCACTTCAGCCACACAGCTGGGCCTCTTTATGGATGTTAAGTAGGGAGACCAAAACTTGCACTTACAAGAAAAATACCTATAACAAACCAATCGCTCCAAATATTCAATACAATATGGTCAGCAGAATACCCCATGTGACATATAATGCATATATAAGGTACAATAAATACCACAGCTGGGAACTTTCATTACCACTTTTGTTACTGTGTTATTATGTTAGTAACACCCGAATGAATCAGTAACATTGTAGTGCAGGAATGCAAAGATTTTCAAAGTAATGCATTACCAGTAATGCATAAAAAAAATAGCATTACCAGTTTTCAAACGTTAAGGAGTCAAGTAATATCACTTTGTTACTATAAAAGGTTTAAAAAAAATTTTTTGTTTTCGGAGGGACTCTATCAAATTTTGGTGATGCACTTCAATTTTGGACACAGTAACATAGTAACACGGTAACATGGACCACTCTAAGGAAATTCTTATCATTTATACATTGAAGGTAACACACCCGATTTTTTGGTAACACGTTAATGACAATGCACTACCTGTTCAGCAGTCACATATCCATTTCTGATAAATACACAAGTTACAATGCCATTTATCTGACTTTTCTTTAGTTCTATTATTTTGCATTTTGTTGCCAAGCTCATGATGTTCATTTTTTGTTTAGGAGCCATGGTGAATGGTTGTAAGGCTGTAATTCCACAAAAAAGTCACAGACTGTGTCACTGATTACAGGCAGTCACTAAAGATCTGAAACAAAGGTGAAAGGTGTGAAGCAAGAGTGTATAAACCCGGCACTACACAAAGTATGTAGTCATCTTCTGTTGAGTTTCTCATAGACTATACTATACTATTTGTATTATTTTCAGAAGCTTTCTATCAGTCAACATGAGCACCTTTAACTGATTTTGTCTGCTTATAAAGCAAATATAGTAAAAAGTGGCCACTTTAAAATATGTTAAACCTACCTATATTGAATTTGTTCTGCCTATAAAGGGACATAGGGACACTTCCCCTGAATATTTTTGAGTAACTTGAAGGTGATGAGGATGATGGTGGTGATAGCGGTATAGGTGATTGATGATGCAAAATCATAGTTATTTTTTGGTGTCTTTCAAAATTAAATCCAATAAACTTCTGGGCACCTATGACCCCTTAAATAGGGTTAAAATCTTGTTTACATTCCCAAACATCACCCACAAGAAAAGAAAACAAAAATCTGACACTCAAAGAAATTTCATTTCCAACACTGTACGAGTAAAATTAAACCTATCATCACATCACTGCCATTCTAGTAATATGTGTTATGCAGCATAATGATAATAATAACCTTCAAACAGCTCAGCTAACCAATGAGCCACCTGACACCCAGCCACTCCCAGCTATACCATTACCTCCACTGTATGCTGTCACCCATTAGTAACTCGCAAACTATCTTAGGATACATAATTATTATGGTCAATATTATCATCATCATCATTATTATTACCATTACTATAATTATTATCAGTATTATTATTTTTTCAAATAATTATTATTGCAATATTATTATTCTTGCTATTACTTCATGTTGTTATAGTTTTAATAGCAGAATAGCCAAAAACTGGTACCTTGGTTACCATATCATGATTTACAAAGTATCTTATCAAATAAAATGTTCGACTACACAAGCAGCTCAAGGCTATTGCTAAACAATCAGGAAATATAGAAACAACCACACAATGGCTTCTCTCCCAGCTGATGATGTATAAACACATTAATCTTGCCCAGTTTCAGGCTTTACTTTTCCTTAATTTTCTTCATTGCTCTTTACTTTTTTACTATCTGCATGGAATGTTTAAAAAATGGCCTTCTACTACAGCAGCAATAAAACAATCAGAAAGGAAACTTGAGATAATGTTGCAGAAAGGATAAAAACTATATGGGAACAGTTTTGAGATCAAAGTTTTGTTTGGAAGGCTTGAGTACCTTTTGAGGGCAACCTCTCTATGATGCATAATGTCAGAACAGGCTGTATTAAACCAAAGTTTGGAAAAATTAGGTTGAGAAAAAGTGAGGAATGTATGCTTCACAATCACCTCTCTAATGAGCAAAGCCCACAGAGATGGGTCTCTGACAATGAAACAGTAATCAATCCCAGGAAACTAAAACTAAAAAAAAAAAATAATAAAAACCTTTGAAAGTAATAGAAACATATGCATTGAAATAAAAGGGCTTTGACAGACATGTTGATCTTTAAATAGCCCACTGTTTAAATGTGCTATGACATAGACACCAGAGTACCATATGCATACTAGCCCATCCCATTGGCTGTGTTCAATGTCAACATGATTAATGAGAAAGAAGAATATGATTTTTTATATTTTCAAGTGAATAATAGTTTTAAAAATAAAAACCTCTTTATGAAAATGCTTACTCATATACAATTAAAAATGCCAACTTTCATAAACCCAGCATATAGAAAATTTATCTACAGCTCATTTAGAGATTGATCCATGGTCACCTCCTCCCCTAGCTACCAGCAAGTACACGGGCTGAGGCTAGCCACCTCTGTACCCAACATCCAGAAAAGTCAGTCATTTGGACTATATAAACACATGTAATTTAATAATAAGAGGAAGTAGACACCTGTCCAAATGATGATTTACTCCCAGAGAATTCTAATAGAGCTATTTCTTGTCTTATGGACCAATTCAGGGACTTTCCAAAACCTTCCAAACCTTCGTTTAACACAGTTTGTTCTCATACTATTCAAGACAGAAAGGTTGTTCACAAAAGCTTTAAATTTCTGCCCCAAATTAAGCCAAATCTTTTTTATAACTTGCCAAACACTCCTTTATAAATAAAAAATGTCAAAATCTTTTGAAATCCAACTCCCCTCAAACCATCTTCTTCCCCTCCTTTATTTCATCCTCTAAAGCTGAGCTCTTCTCTCAAACGTTTCATAATAACTCTACCTTGGATAACTCTGGGCTTGTTCTTCCCTCTCCATCCTCTAATTATTGGATGCTTTTGATCAAAATTCTTCAAAATTATGCTTTTCATGCTATTGCTGGCACAAACCATTGGAAGGTTTATGAACCTGAGAGGGTACCTACTGTTGTTCTCAAATGTTGTGCCTTCGTACTTGTACCTTGCCAGGCTAAATTGTTTCCACTATGTCAATCAACTTCTACCTTTTATTCTTGCTGGAAGTCTGCCGCCTACATTCAGCCTTTTCGTAAAAGAGGTGACTATTCTATTCCCTCAAACTACTCCCCTATAGCTTTCCTTTTCCTCTATAGATTATTAAAAATGTCACTTAACAATCCTCAATCTGATCACCAGTATGGCTTCAATCATGGCCACTCTTCTGATCTCTAAACTCCCCTTCTATGGTTTCTATCCTTCTCTCTGCAACTTCATCTCAAGTTTCTTCTCTGACTGTTCTATTGCTACTCTGGTAGATCGCTACTGTTTTTCTCCTAAATCTATTAACAGTTGTGTTCCTCAAGGTTCTTTCCTTTCCTCTCACCCATTCTCTTCCTACTACAGTGAGACCTCCTTATGTGATAATTCTTTATCCGGTAAATTCACAGTTATGGTATTTGGTAATTACTATCCCCTATTCCATTTACAGTAAGAAAAATTCACAGATACAGTATCTGCTCATGTTTTGTTTACACCATACCGTAGCGCCACCACAACAATCAGTCTTTTCCCACGTTTTCCATTGAACACAAGTTAAATCCTTACAGTGTGTTTTTTTGTGGATATTATTATCACAACGCAGTGACACACCCATAATGGCCACAAAATATTCTGCAAACACTGCTGGAGTTTAAAAGGCAAAGTGAAAGAGGAATAGTCTGACATTGAAGGTAAAATTAGATATTTTGAAGAGGAGAGAGCAGGGGGAAAGTACGTCTGCCATAAATCATCTTCATCCGCCCACTCAATGGAAAATAAGATGAGATCCCTACTGCCCCTTAGCCTTGGGAGGGACATCATCCAATAGAATACGTGGCAAGTGAAAGGTAAATAAAAACATTTTTTGTTTATTTCTTTAGTGCAGTACTTACATTTTTTTTATGTGACTATTTTCATGTATTTTCATGTCAATAGAGGTGACTTTCAATGTGCTGGAACACATATCCTATTATTACGTGTTATAATGGATTCTGTATATGGTAATTTCGATTTGCAGTAAGGTTTTCAGGAACTCATATGTACCATATAACGAGGACTTACTGTATTCATTAGTTACAGATCTAATCCAAACTTCTTGCCCTATCACTCCCATCCTTTTTTTTGTTTTCATTTTTTATCTAAACAATGTGGGCTTTTTAGAGGAATTTATAGGCTAAAGGAGACCACCTAATGGAAACCTCCTATCTGAAAGCCCATCCATTTGGGAACAATTACCCCAAGTGGATGCTGAATCTCCACTCAGACTGTGGCCAGGATTTGAACCACTTGAGGATCAAGGTTCAAAAAGTGGAAGCAGTTCCACTGTACCACAGCACCCCCTGAATACTGTATCCTGATGATACAGCTGGATTTCCTTGTAGACACATTTGTTACAAGTGTTTTGCTTTATAGGCAATAGTAACTCAAAACATTTTGGGAGAAAAATCTTATAGTTAGAAAGAGGTCAATAAAGACAGATGTCCCGCATTTCAATTGCCATATTTTGCTAATTTCATTTTCTAAGAGGACAAAATTTGTGAAAGGCACTCATACTTAATGAAAATAACCAGTAAAAAACATCTAAATATTCATCAAAATCACATAACATATTCAAAGAAATATTGAAATGATAATTGTATTTTATTTTATGACACACTGTTTTAACTACACTAACATTTCAAATCTTTTCTGCCTGCCTATAGGCAATGACTTACTCAATGTACTTGAACATCTGCATATGTGACTTTTGTGTGTGTTTTTTTTTTTTTTTTTTTTTTTTTTTTTTTTTTTTTTTTTTATGTAGAAGGGAGTCGGCCAAGGGCAACAAAAATTAAACAAAAAGGCCCACTGTAGTACCGGTCCCTGAAAGTCCAGATTCAGTAGCCAAAAGAATGGGATAAGTGTCTTGATACCTCTCTCTTGAAACATTTCAAGTCATAGGCAGGTGGAAATACAGAAGCAGGGAGAGAGTTCTAAAGTTTACCAAAGAAAGGGATGAAAGACTGAGAATACTGGTTTTACTCTTGCATTAGAGAGGTGGACAGAATAGGGGTGAGAGGAAGAAGCAAGTCTTGTGCAGCGAGGCCGCAGGAGCAGGGGAGGCACCCAGTTAGCGAGATCAGAAGAGCAGTTAGCATGAAAATAGCGGTAAAAGATAGCAAGAGAGGCAACATTGCGGCGATGAGAAAGAGGCTGAAGACAGTCAGTGAGAGGAGAGGAGTTGATAAGACAAAAAGCTTTTGATTCCACCCTGTTCAATAGAGCTGTATGAGTGGAGGCTCCCTAAACATTTACAGCCTAACAACTATTCCTCATGCTTCCTAAATAAGCAAAAAAAATTAGCTTGGCAACAAAGTTCAAAGTAACAGAAAAAAAGTTAGGTTAATGGTGTTGTTACTTGTTTACCCATTCATTATACTTATTGCATGTATCATATGTCAGATGAGGTGGTGTGTCAACCATATTGTATTTAATACATAAAGTTAATAGTATGTTATAGGCACTTTTCTTACAAGTGCAAGTTTTGTCTCCATATTTAGTGCCTATAAGAAGACAAAACTATACCACCCTACACTTTTTTACATCTTTTCAGAGACAACCAACCCCTCAGGAAGTCAATGCAGGGATGCCACAGAATGGTTGCCTTCTGATCTCTCTAAGATTTCTGATTGGGGCAGAGGAAACATTGTAGTGTTCAATGGCTCAAAAGTTCAATTCCTCCACCGATCAACTAGACACAACCTTCCAGACAACTATCCCTTCTTCAATGACATTCAACTGTCCCCTTCTACACCAAGCAGCCTTGAAAGGACCTAAATTCTGCTGCTGCTTGGCTCTCCTTTGTATTCCTTTGTACACTGAATATCCTTGGTCTGTTGTTTACTAATAATTTAAACTGGAGAACTCATATCTCATCTCTTATTAAAACAACTTCTATGAAGTTAGGTGTTATGAGTCATCTCTGCCAGTTTCTCTCACCCCCTAAACTGCTAACTTTATACAAGGGCCTTGTCCATACATGTATGAAGATTTTTTGCATGTATGGGAAGCTCCACTCACATAGCCTTATTAGATAGGGTGGAATCAAAATCTTTTCATCATATCAACTCCTCTCTTTTAATTGACTGTCTTCAGCCTCTTTCTCACTAGCATAATCTCTTGCTATCTTCTACTGCTATTTTCATGTCAAACTGTTCTCTTTTTTTGTCTTGTTAACTGCATACCTCCCCTCCTCTTGCAGCTTTACTAAACAAGACTTTCTTCTTTGTTACCCCTATTCTGTCCAACTCTCTAATGCAAGAGGTAACTTAACCTCTCAATCATTCATACCTTTCTGTGGTAAACTCCACAACTCCCTACCTGCTCCTACATTTCAATCTTCCTATGACTTGACTTCATTCAAGAGGGAGGTTACAACATATAGATCCCTTTTTTTGTTTCTCTCTCTGGGTTAGACACAAGGACTGGCAATTAAGTGGGCATTTGCACCCCCGTCCCCCCACAAGCAGGCCAAATTTTCCCTCTTACATAAATGAAAAAGAGGGGAGGGAGGAAAGGAAGGTGTTCTTATCTCATGTAATTATACATAGATAGGTAGATACATATTTGTAGGTATTTACGTAGGCTTTTACCTTAAAAAAATAAATTATTGTTCCATATACAAATCTCCATATCTAATTACATATATAGATGGCAAGAAATTACCTCACACCAAAGAAAAAGCCATAGAACACATCTCTGAAAAAGTCCCATAAATACAACTGTAACCAAAATCTCTAAGAAAAACTATGTACATAGCACCTTTTTCATCAAAGGGTCAATGCACTATCCTTAGACCTACAATTATTAGACAAAAGGAGAAAGTATCCAGATACTTACGAGTCACATCCCTGAGATAAAAGACAAATGCACCTATAAGTACCAACTTTGATAAATGAAGCAAAAATAATAATCTCACAAAATAAGGTACTGGTAGCCACTACTTAAACTTCTAAAGAAGTCACTATTGTAAGGCAAAACTTCCTGAGAAGCATCAATATAGACTCTCCTAAATGTCTGACAAATCCTCATAGAGAGTATGTAGATGAATAATGCATCTTCATTTTAAGACAGTAACAAAAAGCAGCAAACAGGAAGAATGACACTGAAAGTACTCACAGACAGCCCTGACTAGACAAAGAAGACCATTTTCTTGATGCCCAACAAACTCTGTATGAGCAGGAATACAAAATTCATCCAAGAACCCATCACCAGGACATTGCATCTAAGCCAGAAAATCTAGTCAATCAATCAATCATGGGGGGCATATGCCGGGGGGCGCGTTGCCTCGCCTACCATACAACACCACTCCTGGCGGTCATGCCTCATGAGTCTCCATGCAGGCTCCCTTCCCACACGGAATGACTCCTAGCAGGAGGCATCAACTTGCCACAGCCAAGAGTTTTGTGGGTGTCCCCTTGGCCTCCTCCAAGTTGGATTTTGCCTTTCAGAAACAACCTGATAAGCTGGATCGGCTTCTGGATAGTGTGCCACACACCCATATAGCCGCAGTTGGCGTTGACAGACTATGTTAGTAATAGACTTCACATCAGTCTCACGGAACAATCACTGATTTGACACAAAGTCATACTAGTGGTATCCCATGATCCTGCGAAGGCATCTAGTACCAAAGACATCAATTCGCCTCTTCAGGTCGGTGTTCAGTGCCCATGTATTACAACCAGAGTAAGACAGGGATCACCAACGACTTGAAGATCCGAATCTTTGTCTGTTTGCACAGGTATCAACAATGCCAAATACTCATGTTGAAGGAGTCCATAATGCCGTGGGCCAGGCCAATCTGCTGTGTGACTTCTTGGCTCAACCCACCATCGTTATGAACTACACTACCAAAGTATGTCAAGTTTTTCAAGATCTCAATGTCCTCGCCACAAGCATGGACAGACTGTACTGTTTCATCCAGTACACCTCCAAACACCTGAACTTTGGTCTTGGCCCAGGAAACCTTTAGTCTCAAGGGCTTCACCTCTTCGTGCAGTGCCTCTAGAGCCATTATTAAGGAAAACCATGGATGTCCACCCTTTAGAATGACACACCACCAAAACTTCAAGAAGTTCACTAATATGAGAAGCCAAAGCAAGGGCCAGAACAAAACCCTTTAAAGGAGACATCCGTTGTTGAAGCCACCCACAATAGCTCATAGGGAGCTTGGAATAGAGAACAAAGCACTAAAAACAAGTCTTAGGCTGATAACCAAGGTGAATGAGATGGACCCAAGACAACAAAAAAGTAGAAAAGAGCAGTTAAATCTTTAGCTGTAGTAAGATCTATGCCTGACTGATGCAAAATAGAGGCCAATGCAGAACAATAACCCCTAATTGCAGACACAGCCCAAAGCTTTGTACTCCACAGAAAAACAAAAACCTCCTACTTTCACAATGGAGGCAGAGCATGAATCAAAACCCTCAACTTACACCAGCCACACTCTAAACTTCACCTGGTAAACTTAGGAATAGAACTACCAAAATGATTGCAACAAGAATCTAGCTGCCTTGCACAAACACTGATGTTCTGAAGAGACACTGGAGTCTTCACAAATGAAGCCAGAGCATCTCTAGGGTGTAAGATATGCCAATGGGGCTCCAAAGAAGGGAAATACACTGGAGAGTTTCCACAGGTGAAGCAGGAGCATCTCTAGGGACTTGTGTAAGAAATATCGATGGAGCCAGAAAAAAAGGGACTGCCCATTCAGAAAACTCCAGGCCATTCAAGAAGAATGGTGTGCAAGAGCAAGCTCATTATGATGTGGAGGGCAAACAAGAAAGTCTGGTTAACCAGACAGCTCTTCACAGAATGGTTCGCAGAGGTGTTTGAACTTGCAGTGAAGACATAACTAACAGAAAAATCTACCACTCACAGCCCTCCTGTTAATGGAGAATGCCCTTGCACATCCTCCAGGTGTGGAAGAATTGTGTAAGGGATATAAATTCAATGAAGTGATGTTCCTCACCCCCAACACCATGCCACTGATCCAATGTATGGACCAGAATGTCATCGCCAGCTTTAAGAAACCATATACAAAAGCACTTTTGAAAGGTGCTTTGAGGTGACATCTGAAACAGAGCTCACTCTAAGGAAACTAAGGAATAATCACTTCAATATCCTCCACTGCCCAAAGGTTATAGATAAAGCCTGGAGTCAAGTTTCTGTGAGGTCCTTGCAGTTTGCCTGGAAAAATCTTTGGCTGACCTGTGTGACAGCCAGGGATTTTGAGAAATTCAAGTCTTCAGTCGAAGAGTCTGCTGTGGTGAACATTGTCTCGGGGGAAAGCCTCAAGCATTGAGGTGGACTGTGATCATGTGGAGGAGTTGGTGCAAGCACACTCTGAAGACCTCACCACTGACGAACTGTTTCAGCTTCACCAGGAGCAGCTGCAGGAGGTAACTGAAAAGCTGTCTTCAGAAGATGAGGAGGGGAATAGCAAGGAAAGAGTCCACTGCAGAGATCAAGAAATATTTGTGGCAATGGACATAGTTGGAAAACTTTTTGAGGAAGTACCGCCCAGTTATTGCTGCTGTACATGGAAACATAAACCAGTTTTTATGAAAATATGATTTAGCATCTCGAAAACAGTTTGAAAAAATGCAAAGGCAGATCACAATAGACAGATTCCTGTTGAAATATGAATGTGGTGAGACATTAAACAAGTTCTTGCTGAAAAAGAATCTAGTGGGAGTACAACTGTTCACGAACCACAGCCCTCCACAAGTAGATTCACAGGAATCATACCAGGAGACAAGTTGCCGGACATTATCATGGATGGTGACACATCCTCCGATGAATAACCCCCCTCCTCTTCTGCATTATCAACCACCAGCCTTCACTTAAGGTAATCAATCAATCATGGGGGGCATACGGGGGCGCGTTGCCTCGCCTACCCTACGGCGCCACTCCTGGCGGTCACGCCTCGCGAGTCCCCATGCAGGCTCCCTTCCTATACCGAGTAACTCCCAGCAGGAGGCATCAACTTGCCGCAGTGCTGTATTGTTTTACAACTCTTCATGGTACATTTCTTTTTGTTGTCGAGCAGTCAGGCATGTTTTTTTTTTTTTTTTCCAGAGCAATAACAAGGAGTCTGTCAGTACTTCGGGAAGTCTTCCTTTTAGCTCCAGGTCATGATTTGTGAACTGGCATTTGATTTGGTGGGAGATCTCAGGAATCACCAAAAAGCTCCTTGATAGCTGTCATGCCAGTACGTAAGGGTATCTCCTTTCTTGTCACACTTTCTTCCCTCAAAGCCAAAACTGCGAGCTTTTTGTACTTCATTTGCACCTACAATGTATCACTATGTATATATCTAAACCTAAAAGAGCAACTCTAGCAACATGCACTAATGCATTCCTATCTAATACATGTAGAAATGGGTTCAGTATGCACTATTTTTGTTTACAACAGGGTTTCAAGGAATGCATAGCTATCACAAAATAAGGATTTCCTGTACCTGTGAGAGAGCCATGCACACCACTTGGTGTAGGGTCTACTATGAACCCACACACTCCTGACTGAAAACATCTGCAATCGATTTGTGATGTGCTGAAATGAACATGGAGTGCAGAGATGGAAAGGATCTGGCACTGCCAAAGAATTTCCCCTATAAAAATCAACATGGACTCAGAGAGGGTACCCCCAAGTGCCTTAATTATACCACAATGTGGATGGAGTTGTTCAACATAACAGACACTACAGAGTACAATAAATACTGAATAATGGTTGCAAGGCTCAAAAAACAGCTAAGAGCTCTGGAGTCCTCGTTCCTCCAAACTCCACACTCATGATACCAAAGAAGCTCCCAGATGTGATCCCCACCCATGCTGGGATGTAACTGCAAACAAATTTTGATGTGGAAGAGCTCCTGTGAATGGAGCACCCTTCAGAAGATTTTCTAGACCCAGCCATCGAGCAATGTTCTCTACACATTAGCAATTGGGAGTCACTCTTCACCAGTCAAGCTGACTTCCATTGTCCCTTCACACACTACTGAAGCAAGAACAACCAGTCAACCACCTGGAACCAGTCTCTGTAAGGATACAATCATCTCCACAGGAAAGCTGGAGGAACTGTCTGCAAAAGGAAGCGTGAGGCCACCTCTTGTGATCACCCAAAATCACCTTCACGATCACCTGGAAATGATCTGCAAATCCAAAACCATTTTAAGAAACAGTTTCCTCTGACTGGGAACCAAATCAGATGTGTCCCAGTTGACTTCTTTGAAGAAACCAACAGTCATATTGATAGCAGCACAAAGGAATGTTGCACCAACATGTCCAAGTTGAAACAGGAGCCATCAACTTAGTAAAACCCTGATGTGATGTGCAGTGGCAAGGCCATAGCACAGGGCTCAAAAAATGTTTCATCACACAAATTTTAAGAACTTGCATGACCAAGGGAGGACAGTCACCCAAAAGTAAGCGCCTTTCGAGTCCTAGGAAACCATCCACTACCTCTCAGTCACTGACTCCAAGAATGATGACACTATCAATTCAGAAGGGAGTTACTGCCAAAAACTGTTAAAACTGACCAAAAAGAAGAAAAAGAAAAGAAAAAAAAAAAAAACAGCCTCAATCCCCCTGTCACTTTGAGTTCAAAAAGGATGCAGGAATAACAACCAGTACAGCGCTTCTCCACTGGTTTGATTGCCCCTTTCTCTTCTAAACCCAGCACCAGGGCCAGTAATGGCAAAGCCATGCTGAGAGGCATCTTGCTCCCTCTGCTCAACAGCCAAAATCTTTTGATCATCAAAAAGAAACTGGAAGCCATGCTATGAACTCCTAGAGGTGTGCTCAACCCCATACTGCAGCATGGAAAAATGAGGTGAAGGTTCAGCCAGTTCCAAGAACTCCTTCACCCTCATAATAAGCTTACAAAAGGGGGTATGAACCTCACTTACCAGACTGTCCAACCACTGATGGTGGTGACTCATGCAAACAGTCTGAATATCCTTTGTGCACTAGGGCCCACCCTGACTTCCTCTGTCAGAGGTGGAACCCATTAGGACCTCCCTGACAACCTTAGTCAGAGAGGGACCTGACAGCACAGTCCCTCACTCCTCACTGATGAAGAATGGCTCACGCCAAAAACTTGATTTACAGCTGTGGCAACAGTTCCTTCCCTGACTTCCACTGTCAGCAAGGAACTGACCAGGGACACCCTCTATGTCCTAAGTCAGGGTAAAACATGAGAATTCAATTCCACAAACTTTACTGACAAAAGATGGCTCAGACTAGCCACCCAACTCTCTACATTGGTACTATGATGGCCAATCTCAACCATCTGTGTCAAGACAGAAGTAACCAAGCCTTACCCATCCCCGAACTTCTTGCATTGGGGCAGGCCCTGAGAGCACATTCTCTCATACTCAATAATGAGGAAAGACTCATGCCAACAACCTGAATCACTTGCTGTGGGGTTGCGACCCACCCTGACCTCCATGACCACGGCAGAATACTCCAGGACCCACCCCAACGTCATCTGTGTGGGATCAGAACCTGAGAGTACATCCCATCTTGTGTCAAAACACTATCAAAAGTGGCCAACACAACACTGGTACTGGCAACTGGAAGCCAACACTATAATACGAGGAAGGAATGGACAAAAAACCAACTTACTTCCTAGGCTGCAGTCAGTAAACACTGTAAAAAGGCATGAAACAGAGGAAGCCTGCAACCTCTTCTGATCCAGAACCAGAAGACAAAAAATAGCAAGAGACCATAACTCCAGGAAGCAGGGCAGCATGCAGGCCCATTTCCCTATCAAATATAGGAAAAGGAAGGAAACTAGAAATGGAGACCAAGAAGGCGGGTTGGCAAGATAGACAAAGGAAATTCAGGTCTAACTATTCCCCAGGCTAGTAACTGCTGTACTTATAACACTTCCTGATATATGGTACCGACCAAAAAAGGACAAAAGAAATAAATTATTGGGCAAGACACTTAACCAAGATAGTAGGAAGAGTAGGTGTTTTCTGTACTAAAACAGAAAAATGACTGAAAATTGTAGATAGTTACCGTGGAGGCTAATCTCTACAGATGAGTATGGTGGTAGCTACAAAATGAGGTAAACATGGAATAATATCTAAATTAGGTATAGGTAATTTTTCTGTTCTGGGGAGGTGAAGATACATATGTAATTACATAAGAATATTTGTATATGCAATAATAAAACTCAAGAAAACAAAGAGGTCAATTTCAACTTCTACCCAACCAACAAATCTTTGATACAATTTGTTTGTTTTTTCTTATGAGACATTTTGTGAATTGACTCAAGACAAACATCTTTTCTGTCACTTATGTATATTTTTGGAGTTATGACTGATTTTTCCATTTCCAATTATACCTATGTCTCTGATCCCTGGATCAGAAAGCATTAAATACATTAATAGAGTAATGTGCATTGCAAAAGAGGTCAGAACTCAACAAAATCACATCATAAATCTCTCCAAATACTTTGACGGTGGTGGTGGCTGATACTTGCTTTGTTGTTGATGAGCATCGTTGCCAACAACAGGTTACAAATGATAGGTTTAGTTAGTAAGCCTTGGGGGATGTCCACACGGGCTGCAATGCCCCCCCTGCCCCCCTAGCCTAGAAGATTAAAATGCTGGGTTTGGTTAGAGACAATCATTAAATTGAGATTATACTGTTGGGATTGATTAATATTAATAACCCTTGGAGAAGTCCAGGAGTAACGAATCATTAGCAACACTGCAAAACCATAATAAAGCAATACAGGTATCCCTCATTATACAATAAGAATTGGTTTCCAAAAATACTATCGTACAGCAAATTATCATATAGCAGACTTAAAAATGAATACAAACAATTGTAATGCATTCCAAAACTTTTACATGTACCATCTAAAATCCATTAAAACATGAAATATCAAATTTAATTACAATTTTTATATAAAGTAAAGAAATTAATGTCACTTATACAAAATAAACATAAGAATAAGGCAGTAAAATTAATATAAATATAAATAAATGCTGTTCTTAACTTGCATTGTAGTGTCATGTATCTTTATACAAGTGCCTCCTAAAACTCGCAAAAATCATAAAATATTGCATGTAAGTACATTATTGGCTAGATTTATAAAATACTTGTTACATAAAGACAAACAAGAATAAAGCAATGAAATTAAGACAAGCAAAAAATATATTACACTTACTCTCACTTGTGTCTCCTTATCTTACAATCTCCCTTTCCCCATGATGTTGCACAATCATTAAAAAAAATAATGTTCCTAGCTTTACAAGAGATTATCCATATGTCCTATAATCTGCAGAGAGAGAAAGAGAGAGAGAGAGAGAGAGAGAGAGAGAGAGAGAGAGAGAGAGAGAGAGAGAGAGAGAGAGAGAGCGCGAGAGAGAGAGAGAGAGAGAGAGAGAGAGAGAGAGAGAGAGAGAGAGAGAGAGAGAGAGAGAGAGAGAGAGAGAGAGAGAGAGAGAGAGAGAGAGAGTGTGTGTGTGTGTGTGTGTGTGTTTACCTAGTTGTATTTACCTAGTTGTATTATACAGGGCTCGAGCACGGCTCATATTGTCCTGTCTCCATATCTATATTTATCCAACATTTCCTTAAATTTCTGCACACTTGCTGCTGTAACAATCTCTTCACTTAATCCATTCCAGACATCCACCATTCTATGCGGAAAGCTGTACTTTTTAGTCTCTCAAACATTGTCTTTTTCTGATCCTCTTTGAATGCCCTCTCATCCTTCCACCATCATCTTCCTTTAGTACCACCAAATCCTGTTTGTCAATCTTGTCAATGCGGTTCACTATTTTATACATCGTTATTAGATCTCCTCTTTCTCGTCTGGCTTGTAAGATAGGCAGTTCCATTTCCTTCAACCTCTCCTCAAATCTTTCAGCTCTGGTACCATCTTTGTGGCTGCCCTCTGAATCCTTTCCATCTTCGTTACATCTATCTTTTTATGTGGAGACCACACAACTGCTGCATACTCTAACCTTGGGCTTATCATAGTGGCTATCATTTTTTTCATCATATCTTTAGCCATATAATGGAATGCCACCCTGATTTTTCATCATATCTTTATCCATATAATGGAATGCCATCTTGATATTCATTAACATTCTGTGTGTCGAGCCACATATCTCATTTATATGTCATTCTGGGGTCAGGGAATCCTGTACAATCACTCCTAAATCCTTCTCTTCCCTGCTCTTCATTATCACTTCCTCTCCCATTTTATACTCCCATGTTGGTCTGGTCTTACTCTTTCCCATTTCCATCACATGACACTTCTTTGCATTAAATTCTAGTTTCCATCTCTTGCTCCACTCATGTGTGTGTGTTTCCACATATCATCCTCATCCATAAAATTGTCTAATCCTCATACATAATGAGCATTATTCAATTTCATACTGCATCACCTAAAAACACCAACTTCTCAGAAGTCTCCTCAAGATTGTTGGGAATGAGAGGTAAGCATAAGTTGGAGTTGAAAAAGTCATAACTCAAAAGACATACGTTGGAAAGGAAAAGAAGTATACCAAGAGTCAATGAACTAAATTTTTCATGTAAATAAACTACATAAGAAATTTGTCGATTTGGCAAAAGTCTAAGTTAAGCAAAGAAGTCATAATCAAAACTCTGCTAAAAATCAAATCATATTATGGTACTTTTCTAATAGAGAAAAAATATGTAATGAAAATTATTAGATGTTTTCACCTATCATACTCAACCCTTAATTTGTCTAATCCTTATCCACAATGCACATTACTCAATTTCATATTCCATCACCCAAAACACTGATTTCCGACAGGTCCCCCAGCCTGTTGAGAATGAGAGACAGGCATAAATTGGAGTTGAAAAGTCATAACTCAAAAAATATACAATAGTGATGAAAAGAAGTATACTATAGGAGGAGGCAGTAGACACCTGCTAACACATTAATTACTCCCAGGGAGGTCTAATGGCACTGGATCAAAGGGTGCTGTGAGCTTATCATCAAAACCAGTTGTGACCTCACTGAACACTTCCTTTTGTGTCTCATAAACTCACAGCCTGTCCTCTAAAGACAACCTCTTCCTCCACACAAAACTACATTCACCTAATTACACACACATCCTTCACTCAAAATTTTAATTAAAGATGGCGACTCCTACACCAGCCATGGAGTCTCCTTCTGGAGAGGGGACCATAAATGTCCCCAAGTTGGAATGCTCTTATGGTATCGACCCTAAGTGTCTTGACACCCCCCTCACATTTTTTACTATCAACTGCAACATTCATGGTCTTCGATCTAATTTTCAATCTATAGAACACCACCTCTCCTCTACTAAACCTCATCTTCTTTTCCTCAGTGAAACACAGGTGTCTGAGGCAACTGACAGTAGCCCCTTTTCTGTCCCCTCCTACTTTCTCTATCCTCATTTCCGTTCCAAAGCTGATGTTGCGTCTATGTCCGCAACGACTTAACTTGCTCTCGTGTCCACGCTCTTGAATCTTCTGAGTTTTCCACCATCTGGCTTTGACTTCAGAGTCACTCTCTAACTAAATTTTTCTGTGCTGCATATCTCTCTCTTAACTCCTCTGACTATGGAAAATTCTTTGATTATCTAACTTCTAAAGTGGAGCACATTCTGACTCTCTTTCCTTTTGCAGAGATCTCCATTCTTGGAGACTTTAATGTTCACCAACAGCTTTGACTTTCCTCTCCCTTCACTGACCATCCTGGTGAACTTGCCTATAACTTTGCTATCCTTCATGACCTAGAGGAACTGGTGCAACACTGTGATCATATTCTTGGCCATCTTGGAGATACGCGCAACATTCTTGATCTTTTCCTGACCTCTAATCCTTCTGCTTATGCTGTCACACTTTCTTCTCCGTTGGGTTCCTTCGATCACAATCTCATATCTGTATCTTGTCCTATCTTTCCAATCCCTCCTCAGGATCCTCCAAAGTGGAGGTGCCTTTGGCATTTTGCCTCTGCTAGTTGGGGAGACCTGAGGAGGTATTATGCTGATTTTCCTTGAAATGATTACTGCTTCCGTGACAGAGACCCGTCTCTGTGTGCTGAGCGCATGCCAGAGGTGATAGTGTCTGGCATGGAGGCATACATTCCTCATTCTTTCTCTCGACCTAAACCTTCCAAACCCTGGTTTAACACAGCTTACGCTCGTGCTATCCATGATAGAGAGGTGGCCCACAAAAGGTACTTGAGCCTTCCATCACCTGAGTCTCATGCACTATATATTTCTGCCCGGAATCATGCCAAGTCTGTTCTTCAACTAGCCAAAAACTCCTTCAATCATAGAAAGTGTCAAAATCTTTCCAGATCTAGCTCCCCTTGAGACTTCTGGCATCTAGCCAAAAACATCTCCAACAACTTTACTTCTTCATCTTTCCCTCCTTTAGTTCAACCTGATGGCACCAATGCCATCTCATCTATCTCTATAGCTGAACTCTTCGCTCAAACCTTTGCTAACAACTCTACCTTGGATGATTCCAGGCTTGTTCCTCCTTCTCCTCTCCCCCTCTGACTACTTCATGCTACCAATTAAAATCCTTCGTAATGATGTTTTCTATGCCCTCGTTGGCCTAAACCCTCGGTAGGCTTATGGACCTAATGAGGTCCCTCCTACTGTTCTCCAAAACTGTGCCTCTGTGCTTTTACCTTGCCTAGTCAAACTCTTTCAACTCTGTCTATCTACATCTACCTTTCCTTCTTGCTGGAAGTTTGCCTACATTCAGCCTGTTCCTAAAAAGGGTGATTGTTCTGACCCTTCAAACTACCGTCCTATTGCTTTAATCTCCTGCTTATCTAAAGTTTTTTAATCTATTCTCAACAAGAAGATTCTTAAACATCTTTCACTTCACAATCTTCTATCTGACCGCCAGTATGCTTCCGCCAAGGCCGCTCTACTGGTGATCTTCCAGCTTTCCTTACTGAGTCTTGGTCATCCTCTTTCAGAGATTTTGGTGAAACCTTTGCTGCCGCTCTAGACATATCAAAAACTTTTGAAAGTGTCTGTCACAAAGCTTTAATTTCCAAACTACCCTCCTATGGCTTCTATCCTTTTCTCTGCAACTTCATCTCTAGTTTCCTTTCTGATCGTTCTATTGCAGCTATGGTAGACAGTCACTGTTCTTCCCCTAAATCTATCAACAGTGGTGTTCCTCAAGGGTCTGTCCTATCACCCACTCTCTTCCTATTATTCATCAATGATCTAAACCAAACTTCTTGCCCTATCCACTCCTATGCTGATGATACAACCTTGCACTTTTCCACGTCTTTCGATAGACGGCCAACCTTTCAGGAAGTATAGGCCTCATCCAGGGAAGCCTCAGATGCCTAACTTCTGATCTCTCTAAAATTTCTGATTGGGGCAGAGCAAACTTAGTATTGTTCAATGCCTCAAAAACTCAATTCCTCCACTATCAACTCAAAACAACCTTCCAAATAACTATCCCCTCTTATTCAATGACACTCAACTGTCCCCTTCTCCTACACTAAACATTCTTGGCATATCTTTTACTTATAATCTAAACTGGAAACTTTACATCTCCTCTCTAGCTAAAACAGCTTCCATGAAGTTAGGTGGTCTGAGCCATCTCCGCCAGTTTTACTCACCTCCCCAACTGCTAACTCTATACAGGGACCTTATCCATCCATGTATGGAATATGCTTCACATGTCTGGGGAGGCTCCACTCATACAGCTCAATTGAACAGAATGGAATCAAAAGCTTTTCAGCTTATCAACTCCTCTCCTCTGACTGATTGTCTTCAGCCTCTTTATCATCGCCGAAATGTTGCCTCTCTTGCTATCTTTTACCACTATTTTCATGCTAACTGCTCTTCTGATCTCGCTAACTGCGTGCCTCCCCTGCTCCCGTGGCCTTGCGGCACAAGACTTGCCTCTTCCTCTCACCCCTATTTTGTCCACCTCCCTAATGCAAGAGTTAACCAGTATTCTCAGTCTTTCATCCCTTTCTCAGGTAACCTCTGGAACTCTCTCTCTCTCTCCTTCTGTATTTCCATCTGCCTATGACTTGAACTCTTTCAAGAGGGAGGTATCAAGACACTTATCCCATTCTTTTGGCCATTGATTTACAACTTTCCCAGGGACCCGCACTTCAGTGGGCTTTTTTTGTCTGATTTTTGTTGCCCTAGGCTGCCTCCCTTCTACATTAAAAAAAAAATAATAATAATAAAAAAATACCATGAATCAATTCATCAAATTTTTCATCAAAATAAATCAAATCAGAAATTCACAGGTTGGGAAAAAGTCAAAATTGAACAAATAAGTCATAAGTAGAAGTCTGCTAAAATTTCAAGCATATTACAGTGCTTTTTCTAATGAAGATGAATAATGTAAAGAAAATGATTAGGTGTTTCATTACATATCCTAGAAAACATATGAAATAGCACTAAAACAGTAACATAAGCAACCTAAAACAAATAAATAAGTAATAATAATAATAATAATAATAATAATAATAATAATAATAATAATAATAATAATAATAACATAAGTTGCAGTAATCAATGGAGTAAATATGAGATATGATCATAAGCATACACCTGAAAAAAAAAGAACATTATACAAAGTTTGTATGAACCCAAATACAAGGAGGCCCCAATGATAAGAGCAATCATAATTCATTTCAATTGCTTGAATAGTTAAGTTTCAAATGTTGAAACACATAAGTATTGAAAAAAAGATACTAGATTCTATGACCCTTGTCAAGAGGGAAGTCTACAAGCTAAAATGTACAATAACAAGTGAAACAAACATATAACACAACTGTCAATAAAAGATAAAAAAAAGCATAAAAATAGAATTTCACATTAATCAAACATAAAACATGCACAACAATCACCAATGCAAAGCTAATGCATCATGGAGGATATGTCCCTCAATAATCTTGTGCCTCTTAATAAATTCTACCTTCTTTGCAAATACTACCAGTACTCTAGCTCACTTTATCTTAACACTGGAACTCATACCAAAACTCACTGACCACAGGGGGGCATAGTTAACACTTGAGAGTAACAATGTTGTACAATCAAAACACAAAGACAGCAAATGAAAGAACATACTAGCAGTAACACACATCCAAACAATGACCAGTGACATATAGTATTTGTACTGCACTAATTATAAGCTCCCAAACAAAAGGATGATAAGGTATGAGTTTAATAATAGACAAAAGCTCCATAAGAGTGGGAATCTGAGAGACAATGAATTCAGTTTAAAGAGTACTAGCACGAGCAATGAATGGTGTGTAGTGGACAGGGAAGGGGGGGTTCATAGTTATCTTTTACTTACAAATTTGTCCCTTTGCATCTGAATCACCATACATCACCACATAGCCCAGACATATTGGTGGGAGAATCCAAGAAGATGCATATTTCAAACTTTGTAATTTCACTCACCTTGGATAAAGCTCAGATTATCAAATTCTTGAACTCATGCAAAAAATAATAATCTAGAATTTACACATCTAATATCAATAAGTTCTTCTACAATGAGACCTCCTTGTGGTTAACTTATTTTTTATTATGCCACAAAAAAGTTCCATTAAAAACAAAATTTGTTCTTTGAGTCACTGGAGGTGCTGGTGATGGCAATGATGATGATAATGATAATGATGATGAGGAGGAGGAGGATGATGATGATGATGAAGATGATGATGACCACTATATACTATTTCCAAACTCTTGAAAAATTATTAAGAAAGATTTTATCCTTTAGAATTTGATGCATTTTGGCATTTTGATCACATCCAGTATCACAGTTATCATATCTAATTTCATATTTGGTAAAGGGAGGACAAGACAACATTGATACTAGCAACTGGTAAACATCATACAATAAATACAACAATTCTTACCAACTCTCTTATATTGCTCTCTTTTTTTCCTTTTTCCCTTCTGAAGGCATGGAAATAAGCAGAAAAAGGATGTGCTTGGGAAAGCATAATCAGTGCAAGGGCAATTACAATTAAAAAGCATGATAATTGTATTATTACAAAATACTCACAAATACTACACCATTAAAAGTGAGGCATATTGCACAAATTTCACAATCTTAGCTCCTTTCTTAGAAAAGAAAGAAAAAAAAGACATTCTTAAAAAAAAAACACTGCCTTATGTTCAACTATGTTGCAAAATCTGAGCAATATTAAACCAAATATAAACAATACGTTCAAGTTTATATATTCTGCATTCAATTATTGGTAACACTATAAAATACATCTATAATTTCATGAAAGGCACTTAAAAAATTAAACCATACAAGTTGTGTCGCTCATAAATTATTGCCAACTTTAAACAAGTATTATTTAAAAATATACAATGCCTAAATTATGCAACATATAAACAACATAACAAAATAAATCTCAAAGAAAAGTCTGCAACATTTTGCAGTTGCAAAATTTCTTAATCACTATTTGAAAAATTAAATATCACAATAATGATACAAAATATACCATTCCAAATAAAGAGCAAAATTACAAATTAACATCCCATTTTCAATTTTTTTTTCAATGAACAGATGTATAATGATCCTTAATCATCATTACACATGATATATATATATATACAAGGTCCATTCAAAAAGTATCCGACCTTGGTCCATAAAAGGAAAAATAATTTACCATTCAGCAATTCATTTCTGTGGGAGTTGACGGCACCCTTACTGTGCATGCGTGGAAATTATAAAAGCTCTAGTGCGCGCCAATTCCCGCCTGTTAAGGCTAAAGTGCAGACATCCAGCATGCATCCTTCGGATTATCGTCCTTACGCAAAATGTCGGAGTGCATCGAGCAGTGCTACTGCATCAAATTCTGCCACAAGCTTGGTGATACGCAAGTGCAAACTATCCAGAAGATTCAGCAAGCTTTTGGCGATGAAGCCATGGGAATAACACAGATAAAGGAGTGGTATAACCGCTTCAAGCAGGGACAAACCTCAGTTGAGAGAGCAAGCCACGGTCTGGCAGGCCATCCACCAGCAGAAACAAAGAATTCATTGTGAATGTTCATCGAATAGTGGAGGACGACCGTCGTATAACCATCATCGAGATTGTTGGAGAAGTAGGAATAAGCACAGGTTCAGTTCATACAATTTTAACCGAAGATTTGGCCATGCGACGAGTGTCTGCAAAATTTGTTCTAAAGTTGCTGGTGGAACAGCAGAAACAACTCCGCCTCGAAATTGCACAACACCTGCTTGACTGTGCTAACAGTGATTCTGACTTCATGAAGATCATCATCACTGGTGATGAGACATGGGTGTATGGATACGACCCGGAAACAAAATTTCAGTCATCACATGTCACGACATGTTACGTAAGGACGATAATCCGAAGGATGCATGCTGGATGTCTGCATTCTAGCCTTAACAGGCGAGAATTGGCGCGCACTAGAGCTTTTAAAATTTCCACGCATGCGCAGTAAGGGTGCCATCAACTCCCACAGAAATGAATTACTGAATGGTAAATTATTTTTCCTTTTATGGACCAAGGTCGGATACTTTTTAAATGGACCTTGTATATATATATATATATATATATATATATATATATATATATATATATATATATAGATATATATATATATAGATATATATATATATATATATATATATATATATATATATATATATATATATATAACCTTTTCTTTACGTGTTTATTCAACGTATGGTTGTTTTTTCCAAACAAGGTCAAAAATCAAAACAAACTTTTAATAAACATTTTTCTCAATTATAAGCAACGTTTCATTGAATGGCTAACAGATGTTTTACTCGAGTTCCATTGCACCACCTACATGGCAACAGCTACACAAACACACAAGCACAAACACACAATATATATATACAGTGGTACCTCTTGATTTGAACTTAATTCATTCTATTTGGCGATTCGAAATGCAAAAATTTGAATTAGGAAGCAATTTTTACTATTGAAATTAATGTAAAAGCTGCAGTGACTGGGATGGTAGGTAGGAAGTGATCAGGGTTGGGGGCCAGAGTAGCCAAGGCAGCTAGGGGCCAGAGTGACTTGAAAGCCGTTCAAGAGAGAGAGGTGCTCTTGGCGGAGAAGTGCAAGCAAGACCGGCTGACTGCCGGAAAGGCGCATCTGCCGCTACATGTTTTTGTGTTCGAATTGAGAGGCCAGGTTCGGATTGGAGGTCAAAATTTGTTCACCAAATGTGTTCGGATTGGGAAGTGTTCAAGTAAAAAGGTGTTCGAATCAAGAGGTACCACAGTATAAATATATATATATATATATATATATATATATATATATATATTTATACAGTGGTACCTCTTAATTCGAACATCCTTCGACTCGAACACTTCCCAATCTGAACACATTTGGCGAACAAATTTTTGACCTACAATTCGAACACAAAAACACGTGGCGGCCGACACCGTCTTTCCGCCAGTCTGCCTGTCCCACTTGCACTTCTCTGCTGTGAGCATCTCTCTCTCTATTGCGACTCAGGAATGGCTTTCAAGTCACTCTGGCCCCTAGTTGCCTTGGTTACTCCGGCCCCCAACACTGGTCACTTCCTATCTACTACCACAGTCAATGCGGCCTTCTACTCTGGTCACTGGCAAACTTATTTACTAATGAAGATATATTTAACACTTTAAACAACCAATGAAGAATGAATTGTTAAATATCATCGTCATTTGCACAAACTACAATAATATATATATTTGCAGTTTTGTACAATAATTTATACTTTTCTTGAAATAATTCCTGTTGGAAATGATGCTGTGAGAATATATTCTACTTGATAAGAAAGAGAGAGGGGGGGAGGAGGGAGAGAGAATGGTGAGTAGCTGGAGGAGGGTGGGAGTGGGTGGGAGGGGGGCTACTCGGTCTGTTTACTTATCGAATGGGAGAGGATAAGGACAGAGGGAGGGGGAAGGGGGGAATACACCACGATCTGTTCCTGTATTCAGTGCATGGGAAGGAGGCGGGGACCCGGAGGGATGCTTGCCTAGTCTTCATTGGGACTTGGGAGTTTCACACCGAAGTAAATAAGTCTTTTGTTATACCTGTTTGTTTTTTTGTTTTTTATGCATTTCATGTCTGTTTACTTTATTCTCTAAAAATGTGAAGGATATCTATGATAAGTGGTGAGGGGAAAACAAGGTGCCAATATGTAAAATCATGTTGCCACTCTGGTGGGTCAAAACCAATTTAATTTTTTTCAATTACTTCTTAACAATGGCTATTGCGTTTTTAGGTATTGCGGCGATGTTAAGGGACCAATTTCTCGCAATAGCTGGGGGTTGAGTGCAATATTTTTTTATCTAAAATAAACTGGAATGGACTAAATGTTTTTACATAATTTCAACGGTAAAAATTGTTTCCTAATTCGAATTTTCACAATTCGAACAGCCATAAAGAACGAATTAAGTTTGAATCAAGAGGTACCACTGTACACACACACACACACACACACACACACACACACACACACACACACACACACACACAGTAAACAATGTATGCACATGTGTGCCTGCAGAATGAATTTCAAGGTAAAGTGGCTTAATGCTCACCACAGGGTTGTAGGTTTGTGTTTTAATACTGATATATATATAAGATGACCGCATGATTTGGGAGTTTAAAAATTGTCAAAAAAAACTTGTCTTATACTCCGGCATATACAGTGAATCAAATATTTGTTTGGATTTCAGACTTCATGTAAATAAAAAAAATGTATTAAAGAAACTTGCATAAAAAAGGTATCTGTATATGTATGTATGTATGTATATATGTATATCTATCTATCTATCTATCTATCTATCTATCTACCTATCTATTTATATATAAATATATATATATATATATATATATATATATATATATATACAGTGGTACATCTTGATTCGAACACCCTTTGACTCAAACACTTCCCAATCCGAACACATTTGGCGAACAAATTTTGACCTCCAATCCAAACGCAGCCTCTCAATTGGAACACAAAAACACGTGGCGGACGACACCGTCTTCCCGCCAGTCTGCCAGTCCCGCTTGCACTTCTCTGCTGTGAGCACTTCTCTCTATTGTGACTCAGGAACGGCTTTCAAGTCACTCTGGCCCCTAGATGCCTAGGTTACTCCAGCCCCCAACACTGGTCACTTCCTACTTGCCACCACAGTCAATGCGGCCTTCTACTCTGGTTACTGGCAAACTTATTTACTAATGAAGATATATTTAACACTTTAAACAACCAACGAAGAATAAATTGTTAAATATAATTGTCATTTGCGTTAACAACGATAATATAATAATTTGCATTTTTATACAATAATTTATACTTTTATCGAAATATGTAATTCCTGTTGGAAATGAAGCTGTGAGAATATATTTTATTTGATGAGAGAGAGAGAGAGAGAGAGAGAGAGAGAGAGAGAGAGAGAGAGAGAGAGAGAGAGAGAGAGAGAGAGAGAGAGAGAGTAAGAGAGAGAGAGGGGGGGGAGGGGGGGGTGGGGAGTGTCTGGAGGAGTGAGGGAGTGGGGAAGGGGCGGCCTACTCCTTCTGTTTGCATATTGAATGGGAGATGATAAGGACAGAGGGAGGGGGAAGGGGGGAATACTACGCGATGTGTTCCTGTATTTAGTGCATGAGAGGGAGGCGGGGACCTGGGGGGAAGGTTTGTCTAGCCTTCATCGGGACTCCGGAGTTTCACACCAAAGTAAATGAGTCTTTTGTTATGCCTGTTTTTTTTTCCTTTTATGCATTTCATGTGTGTGTTTACTTTATACTCTCAAAATGTGAAGGATATCTATGAATTATGATGAGATGAGGGGAAAACAAGGTGCCAATAAATTATGTTGACACTGGTGGGTCACGACCAATTTTTTTTTCCCATTACTCCTCAACAATGGCTATTGCATTTTTAGGTATTGTGGCAATGTTAAGGGACCAATTTCTCACAATAGCTGGAGTTGGGTGTAGTATTTTTTTCATTTAAAATAAATTGGAACGGATTAAATGTTTTTACATTAATTTCAATGGTAAAAATTGCTTCCTAATTCGAATTTTCGCAATTTGAACAGCCAAAAAAGAACGAATTAAGTTTGAATCAAGGTACCACTGTATATATATATATATATATATATATATATATATATATATATATATATATATATATATATATATATATATAGACACAGACACACAGACACACAGACACACAATAGAATCTCGAGTTACAAGCATTCTAACTTATGAGTAATTTGAGGCACGAGCTATCACATGATTTTATGCTTAGAATTCCATACAAAAACTCTACTTACAAGCTAGCTCCAGCTACAGGGGTTGCTACAGTAGGGTTTCTTTATAGCCACATTTATTGACAGAAGTTGCTAAAAAATATTCAAATGCTTTTTCTATTATTATTCTTTTTTCATAGCAGAAAAAATTTGTTAAAGGTGCTCATGTTGACCAATAAAAAGCTTATAAAAGATGTCTAAGAATTCACTGAAATCATGTAATATAGTCTAGAACTAATTTAGAACAAGGTCATTATGTACTATGTTCAGTGCTGGTATTGCTGGTAAAGCAGGTCAATTTGCATCCACGACAATGCACCCCCAAGTTATTTTGCTCTGTAAGTTGAGGCACATCAATGTGCAACGACTGATGCGCAACCAAGCCATTGCACCCCAACTCATATGTAGATAATAATGTACATACCACAGTATATGAAACTAATGTGTGAGAGAGAGGGAGAGAGAGAAAGAGAGAGAGAGAGAGAGAGAGAGAGAGAGAGAGAGAGAGAGAGAGAGAGAGAGAGAGAGAGAGAGAGAGAGAGAGAACGATTTCATTACATTCTCGGATAGAGAAATGATATGTGTATTTAATGTAGATATTATGTACATAGGACTTGGGGAGAACGAAAAAGCAAGCTGGGGCATAACAACTCAAATATTGAGCAATTGGGGTGCATCAACTAGAACCAATTAGATTAACCCCAACTTCTGGGGTGAATCATAACTCAGGTGAATGGACTGTAAACTGCAGTGCATGGTGCACTGTTTATAACCCCATTTCAAACCTCCTATCATTGTTTCAAATCTTTTGTGCCTACCTGTAATCAGTAAATCCCTCTATTTTTCTCTCTCTTTTTTTAATGTACAGCTTTATAACCATTCATCATGCCTCCTAAATAAGCAAAAAAGAACATTGTGAGTTTTGGCAAAAAATAAATAAATAAATAAAAGGCACAAAATAATAGAATTGAAGTCAGATCACTTGCTTATGTATTTATAGTGTACTGGCTTCAACTCTCTGTTACTGTATTGCTACTGTTCGGAGAAACGGTTCGGGCTTCAGACAGAGGTCTAATGGTAAACAATGTAGCCCGGCTGGGGTAGTCATCTACCACCCATAGTAAAGTAAACTGGCACTCCTTGCGATCACTTTCCTTCAGTCCGCCGTCCTGCCACACCACTAGACTACATTATTGTATTTTATATATATACTATGTTACATACGGTGGTCTGCTGACCATATTGTATTTAATACAGTGGTACCTCTTGATTCAAACTTAATTTGGTCTTTTTTGGCTTTTCTAATTGCAAAATTCAAATTACGAAGCAATTTTTACCATTGAAATTAATGTAAAAACATTTCATCCATTCAATTTTATTTTAAATAAAAAATACTACATTCAACCCCCAGCTATTGTGAGAAATTGGTCCCTTATCATCGCAGCAATAACTAAAAAAACAATAGCCATTGTTAAGAAGTAATGGGAAAAATAAAATTGGTCCTGGCCCACCAAAGTAGCAACATGATTTAACATATTGGCACCTTGTTTTCCCCTCATCTCATTATAATTCATAGATATCGTTCACATTTTGAGAATATAAAGTAAACACAGACATCAAATGCCTAAAAAAAACAACAGGCATAACAAAAAACTTATTTACTTCGGTGTGAAATTCCTGAGTCCCAATGAAGACTAAACAGGCCTCCCCAGGGTTCCCGCCTCCCTCTCATGCACTAAATACGGGAACAGACTGTGTAGTATTCCCTGCCTCCCCCTCCCTCCCATTCGATACACAAACAGACCAAGTAGGCCGCCCCCCCCCCCCCACTCCCTCCATCCTCCAGCCACTCTCTCCCTCCCCATCTCTCTCTCTCTCTCTCTCTCTCTCTCTCTCTCTCTCTCTCTCTCTCTCTCTCTCTCTCTCTCTCTCTCTCTCTCTCTCTCTCTCTCATCAAGTAGAACATATTCTCGCAGCATCATTTCCAACAGGAATTATTTCAAGAAAAGTATAAATTATTGTACAAAACTGCAAATTATTGTATTATCATAATTTGTGCAAATGACAATGATATTTAACAATTCATTCTTCATTGGTTGTTTAAAGTGTTAAATATATCTTTATTAGTAAATAAGTTTGCCAGTGACCAGAGTAGAAGGCCGCATTGACTGGGGTGGTAGGTAGGAAGTGACCAAGGTTGGGGGCCGGAGTAACCAAGGCAACTAAGGGCCAGAGTGACTTAAAAGCCGTTCACGAGTTGCAACAGAGAGGTGTGTTCACTAGCCAACAGGCAGGAAGGGAGCATCAGCCACCACGTGTGTTTGTGTTCAAATTGAGAGGCCGCGTTCGGATTGGAGATCAAAATTTGTTCACCAAATGTGTTCGGATTGGGAATTGTTTGAGTCAAAGGGTGTTTGAATCAAGAGATACCACTGTACATAGAGTGAATGGTTTTTTATAGGCATTTTTCTTATAGACCAAAGTTTTGGTCTCCCAAGTCAGTGCCTATAAGGAGTGCCAACTGTATTTAGCTGAGCAGACTCCCAGTATTCCATTTTTCACACATTGTATTCACATATTCTCCCCCCACACAAAGCATTTATCATATTTTATAAGCATTTTGAACTGTGGTATACTTACATATAAGAAAAGAGAAGATAGAAGAGAAGAAAAAGAAAGATGACCTGCAGATAACACTGGCCTGATCACTGTCAGTTGTTATTTTGAGCCCAAGACAGCCAAAGAATCAAAGAGAAAATTATCAAAGGGTCATAGAGAGGGTGGAGGTCATATACCCAGGCTCACGGGATAATGACCTGCCAATGTCTCTTGAGACCAAAACAAACTTAATAGTGGAAGTATTGTTGTTGTCATTTACTTGTTACTTGCTCCATCCCCAATACTCAATTGACTGACCATACCTTTGAGGTGTTTCATATAGATGAAATGCATTACAATATGTATGTGTGTGCAAGTAAATGGCAAATTTAAGATCATTATATGTAAATAACTTTTCAGAGAAAAGAAGTCAGTAAAAAGGCAGCAGAGATTACAGGAGAGAGGGGGGGTCCAAGAGAAACCCAGCCCAGAGTAGTGTGGCAGCAGTGAAATCAGTGGAATCCAGTGAATAGTAAATAGAGTTTGTAGTTGTAATGCAGTCTTGAATTCAAGTAATTCACTATTAAAAATGGAGGACAAATAATGAAAAGATGTTTAGGTTCATTATTTTGATGTTAATTATATGGCAAATAAGGTATGTCATTGTTTTGTGTTAATTATCATTGCACAAATATTACATAATGAGGTTATTTGAATCATCATTGTATTAAGTTTTAATTGACATTATGAAAATATTAGATTTTGAGTTTATTTTAGTATGGAATCGAAACGTATGATATTTTGTTATGAATGTATATGAAAATCTTAAACAAATCAATTATATTGTGAATGTTTGTGTATGAACCTTCCAGTAATTCTTACATATTAATTTGGAGATGAAAAATTGTAGTTATCTTCATTGAGAAAGAAAATTACGTTAGTTAATGATTGTTGTTGTTGTTTTGCCAGAGATATATTAAATAAATTCTATGTATCAGTTATATGTATTAAGTAAATAAAGAAAATGTGCTTACGTATCTATAACCAGAAGCCCAAGAAGTAAGCAACATGTGCAAGACCTCAGAGCTCAACAAAGCTTTTGTGTAGTTATTTAGCCAAATTTCTTTTGTCTGACCATGACTCCTAAGCATGTTATACAATGTAAAAACACATGCCTAACTGACTTTTAACCATTCTTAACCCATATAGCACCATCAGTGTTTACCTACGCCGCATGTCATTAGTGCAAATTTTGCTGCCAGCATAAATATACACCAGGATATTTGCAGGTCTATTCCTCCTATATACAGTAGTCACCGTTCAATCTCAAGCATGTCTGTATAGCCTTCTTCGTGCATCATGTCACTAACTACCAAGCATTATCACACTTGCCCCCCAGAAAAGTGACTCATGTCAAGTCAACATGTCAAATGTGCATCAAACCAGGTTAGACAAGAGCGAAATAGGTGGCATATTGGACAATACAGTGTTGACATTAATGAAGGGAAAGGATAGTGTACAGTTTTGGGATAGTGATGAATAACTACCCTCATTAGATTCAGACAATGACAATATTTATGGAGAGAATGAAAGTGATGCTGAAGTTTCTGATTTTGGGAATGGGCAAGTGGATATGCTCGGGGAAATAACTCTCCATGACCTCAATATTGGTGATGCTGATAATGATGGGGAAGGTGAAGGTCATGAGGATTATGGTGTTCATGGTAACAATGGTGCTTTATTGATGTTCCTCAAAACTTAATCTAACTTCTCAGCACCTGTGACTCTATATTTAGAATTTAAATCCTCGTTTTCAATACCAAACCCCCCCCCACCCCCCCAAAAAAAAAGTTCCATCACCTGGAAGAAAATTTCATTTTTTTGCTCAGATACTGGATGAGTTAAAAGAAGGAAGAAGAAAACCTCCTTGAACAGTTATATTTTTAAACACCATGCAGATGAAAAAAACATAGTGCAACAATGAATATTAATTCAGTAAAAATTAAGTAAAAAAATATACCAATTATGTTAAACAATAAAGTGTAGCAATAGCAAACACACATGGTATAACGCTAGATGTGCAGAAGCGAAGCGAGCAAAAGACAGAGCTTGGAGGAAACTGAAGAAGCAGAGGAATGAAAGTAATAGAGAGAAATACAATGAAACAAGGAATGAGTATGTCAGGATAAGAAGAGAGGAAGAAACAGCTTTGGAAAAGGATGTGGTAGAAAAATGTGGAAATGAACCCAACTTCTCTATAAGTATATAAATGGAAAAATGAAGTGTACAGAAATCATATATAAGATAGTAAAGGGAGAAAAAACATACCAAATTATGAATGAAAGCTTCAAATCTGTAT
>CM035207.1:15426416-15471416 GCA_020233015.1 Callinectes sapidus | reverse complement strand
AAAATGCTACATGATAAATGCTTCCACGGGGAAAAAAATTAAGTATGAACTAAACACACCACAGACAGAATTGCTGTGTAAGCAGTGATGATATACGTGGAGCTAGCTTGTAACTTGAGTTCATGCTCACACATCAAAGCAACAAATTGACCGAATGACAGTTGCTACCTCGAAAGTCAGGATGCTTGTAACTTGAGGTTCCATTCTTTGGCATTACATGCACCTAGAAATTAGTTAGATTCAATTTTGAAAGATGCCAAAAATAACCACAATTTCACATCATCACCATCACCATCATTATCATCATCAACAATATCGACCTCATGAATAGTTATTTACCCTTACATTGCCACTTGCCCTTTCCCAGAATCATAAAATTTAATCTCACTTTTACTCTCTCCCTTACAAGGCCTATAAATCTGGTCATCATCTGAATCTGATGAGGAGAGTGACACATCATTATCCACAAACCATCCATTATCATCTACACTCACTAATGTTGCCACAGAATCATCCAATGCACTATTAATTTGACTCTCATCAAGCCTGGAGTGGTGCACATTTGACATGTTGACCCAACACGTTACCCACTTACTCTGGATCAGTATGGCAATACTTGAGAGGTGGTGAAATGATGGGTGAGAGTCAAGCTATATGAAGATATAATTGAGATTAGAAGCTGACCACTCTATGGGAACAATAGCACTGCAAATACCTGGGCATGCAAGTAACCTGGGAACAATATTCGCATCAACAAGTTGTGGTGTACATATTATACAACGCTGACCCTGTATGGATTGATGCTACACTTAATTGCTTAGCTATATTGCTACATTTTTTACAACAATTTTGATTCACTTAATTTCTTCCATATATTTGTCTGTAGCATGTTTCACAAAATAATTGTCCAAATGTCTTGGATCTGAGTTAAGCCTATGTTATTATATAGTACCATTTGCTTACAATTAATGATCAAGCAAAAATATTTTGCCATTTAACAGTACAATGAGCACAAAACACTAGCACAACATGAAAATAGTTTCCACGGCTGTAATAAAATAAAACATGAAATGAACGTATTGAATGCTGGGTGGCGCTGCACCAAAAAGTGTGCAACATACCTGGAGCTAGCTCTTGAATCAAGTGTTTGCTCACAACTCAAAGTGAAAAATCAACAGAGCAACAACTCGTATCTCAAATAAATTATGCATAATTTGAGCTGCTCATAACTCAATGTTCCACTATATGTACACACACACACACACACACACACACACACACACATATATATATATATATATATATATATATATATATATATATATATATATATATATATATATATATATATATATATATATATACACACACACACACACACACACACACACAAATAAATATATATACACACACACACACACACACACACACATATATAGACATACATACATACATACATACATACATATTATACCCTGACTAAAAAAGCCCTGTTTCTAATGCAATCATCATAATAAGATCAAGAGCAATCATCTGATCAGGAAAAGAAAGATAATTTCCAAAACAATCCTTAATAACTGAAATCAGAATTAACAATTCCACAATGATTACACTTTTTGTACAAGTAAGCCTCAAATAATTATTCTGAAATATACTAGAGTAACACACAACAATTAAAGTAAAATATGTACTCACCTCTCCATCTTCGTCTACATCCTCATCAACAACTTCAGCCTTGTATTCCAGTAGAAGATCCCGAATAGGCTTTGAGTCCAGGTCTCTGCTGATGAACGGATGCTGGCAAAAATATTTCCACATTAGTATTCATGATAAATATACTTAATATACTTTTGTGTTATATCTCTTTATTGATTTTAAAACACTAAAACACTATTTATATACACTATATATATATATATATATATATATATATATATATATATATATATATATATAGATATATAGATATATATAGGTATATATTTACAGAGAGAGAGAGAGAGAGAGTAGAGAGCGAGAGAGAGAGAGAGAGAGAGAGAGAGAGAGAGAGAGAGAGAGAGAGAGAGAGAGAGAGAGAGAGAGAGAGAGAGAAATTTGAGTGTATGTTAAGTGAATGACCCTGACAATTTAAATTTAATCAATGACACAACACTATTTGTACATTCTAAGCAGTTAATCACTGGCTTAAATCATATCACCAATACAGCTCTGTCCCCACCAAGCGAACACAGGTTGGACCAGCTAACTGTGCTGCTCATTGGTCAATTTAACAAAAAAGAGAAGCTGGCACATTCTATGGTGTCATTGGAGGCCAACTTTGGTGGGTTCCTTGATACTTCCCCTTCTGAGAATTAGGCAGCTGGTTTCCCAATGGCTGTGTGAGTCTAAGCTCCCTCAATGATCTTGACTTGTTGATTGCCACACAGCCAACCTGTGATCCTGTGGTTGATGCTGCTTTTCAGAAGGCCCTCAATGAGCTTGCAGGCCACTTCCATGGGAAGGAAGAAACAGGTAATCCTTTGTCCAACCATCTGGTTTGCATCCTTAATGCAAGTTTGAGAGGTCACCCTTCTTCTGACAGTGTGAAACTTGATATGATAAGATCAAGTTCCTGGGTAATGAACCCAATTTAAAGGTTGCATTGACCAATCCTAATATCACCAAACCAATGAGTGTTGATGACAACTAGTTGACACCAGGATTTCACTTACTAATGTACTATTGACAAAGGCATTGATCTCCATTGCCCATTGCATAAATAATATTGGTGAGAAGAGAGATAAGCCCATAAGCTTCCATCTTGATGGTCTTCATAACAGCCTGAGGCTCTTGATTTCCACTGTTAACTGCATCCATCAGCTATGGAAATAGGTTAAACAGGCTCACACAAATGATTCTCCTTTGACAGAGCTTTCCAGGTAGGACTGTGAGGTAGGCATAAATGAATTTGTCCTTTTGATGTTGTCAAGAAATGTGAGGAAATACACATGTCCAGGAAACTTGGAGGGTCCAATTATCTTCCTTACAAAGTTCCTGATAGATGATTTGCTCCACTTCACCAGACACCTAGACCTCCTTACCATAAGCAGGCAAGGCTATGCTACTGGATAAGGCCTTTCTAAGACCAGAGGCCTCCCTGGGAAAGGGAAATGCCAACACACCAGACTCCTCAGTGAGATTAACCTTCAGTAAGTCCCTTGTGAATTTCTTTAGTTAATACTTCGGATAATTTTTGTGGACGAAATATTTTCAATGCTAGGTCTCAGTGGCATCATCTCTCTTCCGACAGATGGATCCATGAATTGGTATTTGGGAAATTTAAAGTTTTTCTAAATATCCCTATCCAAAGGATCCCACCGAGTCCTCTCACCTTATCTTCAGCTGATCAAAAAGCCCTGGACTCTGCCATGTTAAGTTCATAAAACACAAAATGGTAGAATCATGTTCCGGAAGAGATCAGGGTTTCAATGCTAACATTTATCTTACTATGAAGTAAGATGGCACGACATGTTATCCTGAATTTGAAAAAGCTTAATGGTTATGTTGATCAATTGCATTTTAAGATGGACACCCTCAGAGATGTAATACCTATAAACCACCACAACTGTTATCTCAGTAGATATTAAATAAGTTTTTTTCTTCTTTTTCTTTTTTTTTCTTTTTTTTAGCATTGACAACATTGTAGTAGCTTTTTGAGCTTTTTGTGGAGCTCTTCTGGTATATTTCTCTTGTCTGGCATTGTAACCTAAGCAAATGTCACTACTATATGTATGTAATGAAACATGCTTAACACTGTTCCAAACATTCTTAAAAGGAGTATGAAGTAAACCTTCTTGGATAGCTATTTTTTTGCAGAGCTGGGCACTTGCATAACTGCGTTACTAATGCACTACCACTCACATTACTGTGTTACTGCATTACTAATGCATTTTCCAGTAACACAGTAATGTAGGAATGCAAAGATTTTCAAAGTAAAACACTACCAGCAGCACATAAAAAATTTACCATAACCACTTGCATTACCATAGTTTTAAAAAATTAAAGGATGCCCACCCTCTAACACAAATTTTTTTTTTTTTTTTTTAATTAAAAGAAGAATAAAGTCTTCCAACTTGAAACTTTCATTCAGGGTATAAATAAATTATAAATGCTGAATTTACATGAGCATAATGTGGTATGTAATACCAGCTTACAGTACAATGAGGGGATGGAAAATAAGGAGGAAGGGAAAAGAGAAAGAGCAAAGGAAGAAGGGAAAGCATCTAGCTAACCTAACCTAACCTAACCTAACCCAACCATCAGAGTGGAGTATCATAACAAGTGGAGTACCACATAGGTCAGTGCATGCGCCAGTCATGTTTGCTGTTTTTATAAATGATATGGCAGATAATACTACCAGCTATGTGAGTCTTTTTGCTGATGATGCAAAACTTTTGTGTAGGTGGCAAATGGAATCCAACAGTGGGAAGTGCAAAAAGGCTGAGTTTGATAAAAGCAGCAAAAGATTTAGTTACAATTATAAGTAGGGATATGATATGATAAATGGGTCACCAGAAGATAAAGATCTAGGGGTGATATTCTCAGAAGACCTATCTCCAGGAAAGCATATTAACAAGATAACAGCTGAAACCCTCCACCTATTGAAAAACATTAGAATTGCCTATGCCTTTCTGGATGAGGATATGATGGAAAAGACAATCACTTCAATGATTCACCCCAGATTAGAGTACGCAGCAATAATTTGGTCACCTCATGAACTAAAGCACATCAGTGAACTGGAAAGAGTTAAAAAAGCAGCAACAAAGATGATTCCAGAACTTCAAGATCAGTCATATGAAGAAAGATTGGCCAGGATGCAACTTCCAACCTTGGGAAAGAGATGGAAAAGAGGAGATATGCTCGCATTGTACAGATTGGTGAATGGAATGGAACAGATAGAGAGAATATCTACTTGTATTTAGTGAGAGATACAAGAAGACAATGATGGAAATTAAGATCTACCCTCTGTAGAAGAAATATAAAGAACTTTAGCTTTTGGCATAGAAGCATCAAGTTGAGGAATGGATTGAAGGGCAAGGTGGTGTGTGACAAGAACATTCAAAGATTAAAGAAAAGTTAAATAAAAGTAGTTATGGAGATGGGACAGTACACCAGTCCCTTGATTTATGAATGAGTTATGTTCCTAGAAAACCATTCATAAGTCAAAAATTCGTAAAGAGCCATTTCCTCTTATATACTTCCATTATGTAAACCAAGATATGTTCTTACAACCAAAAATTGTGTCCCTTGTCCCTGTGTTATTGCAAAGTACCCTATTTGACAGGATAAAGGACACACTTTTTTCCAAAATTTTGGCTAAAAAAATTGCCCTTTGTCTTATACATTATAGGTGAAGTTTGAGACCTCCCATAGGCTTAGGCTAATCTTCTCCCTGATACTCACTATCCCAGCTTACGTACACTCAGCACTTTTAACCCCTTAAGGGGAGCGTCCGGTTCGGGTCCGGTTAGGGACGGTGGTACCATATCTCCGGTATATATGCATGGATCACTCTAATTTTTATGTTGTAAAGTAGTGACAACATGTACATGAATTTAAGACATTCAGCAGCTCTCTAGACCTCCAGCCCTGCCAGCCCCCAACAGCCCCTTCTAAAATTTCAAAATGCTTCACAGACCGTATTTTTAACCCCATCATCTTTATATTTCTAGGGCTAATGTACCTTGTGATTTCCCAAAAAAGTATGTAAAAAGATTTTTTATATTCGCCTTAGTTTTTTTTTAATAATTTTTTTTCGAAAAAAAAAAATTTTCTCATTTTTTTGACCAAATAAATATTAATATAAAATTACTCCTTACAAATATGAAAAAAAAATTTACATACATTTCTAGAAAAAAGATTCCTCTGCATTATGGTTTTTGTTTCATTGAAATCAAGCTAAAACTGGCGGCTGTGAAGCATTTAGAAAGGGAATAACTTTCGTTTTGAGATACGGGCCGATCAAGGTCACGCAGCGTCTGTCTCCCTCCAAGGCTACAGACGCACTAGCTGGCCTGCCAGTGCTCACCCAGGCCCCAACCACTACCAACACACACGTGGGTTACCATGTTGCCATATCTAGATCTCCGAAACTATAAAGATTTCCCTTTTTAGTAGGTTTTGGGAAAGAAAAATACTGAATATACAGATGTAAACAAACCCACGCGTACGGACATTTAAATGCGGTTTAAAGGGAAACTATTGCGCGTATCACCATAAAACTTTGTGAAATAATAGTCAATGTGTATGCTTACCAGATATATTTTTTTCACAAAAAATATTATTTTTCATATTTTTTCGGACACCTGACCGGACGCTCCCCTTAACGGCTGCGGATCTATATATAGACATTTCAAAACTGGGACTTTTTGTCGGCGCGTCTTTATATAGACGTTTGCTAGTGTGTGATCACACTAAGTTGCAGCATAATCTATATATAGACGATTCCTTTTTAGTATCAAAATCAATCAAATAAATTGTTATTTGGCATCTCAAGGCCCCAGATGCTTGCCAAAACTGCTTCTCAAGGACCCATTGTCTTCTGTGGGTGGCGGATGTGTTGTGCACATAAGCTAATACCTGGAATTTTGCCTTTTTTCTGCATTTTTTTCTAGTTAGTTTATCATAGCAGGCAAGGAGAAAGAGACATCTTGAAACGGAGGAAATAGAGAATCTATTAGTTGAGGCTGTAGATGATTTTTTGGAGGATTTTGATGTTTCTGACTCATCCTCTCTCAGTGCTAACGCTGACACAGAATCAGAGCCTGAAATTGAGACAGATAGCCGGTCTGATGCAGATGAACAACCTGAAGGTGATGATGATATTCAATATAAGTGGCAAAGTCAATCAGCTGTTGAAAGGGAGCCTTTTCCCTTTACGGGTGATAGTGGTGTAAAACTTGTTCTGGAAGATGACCAGTCACCTTCAGAAATATTTCATGCTTTGATTGATGATGAATTACTAGATCACATTGTATCAGAAACAAATAAGTATGCAGCAAAGGTCTGAGAAGAAAAACAGAGGAAGGGTAAAATGAAGAGAAAAAGTAGAGACTTATTATGGAGAGATACTAACAAAGGAGAAATGTATGCATTCCTTGGATTGATGCTTTTACAGGGAATTGTGAAACATTCATTTAAGTATATCACTATGCATTATAACAATTCAAACATGAATAATGTCAATAAATATTTTAAGGGGAGCGTCCGGTTACGGTCCGGTTAGGGACGGTGGTACCATATCTCCGGTATATATGCATGGATCACTCTAATTTTTATGTTGTAAAGTAGTGACAACATGTACATGAATTTAAGACATTCAGCAGCTCTCTAGACCTCCAGCCCTGCCAGCCCCCAACAGCCCCTTCTAAAATTTCAAAATGTTTCACAGACCGTATTTTTAACCCCATCATCTTTATATTTCTAGGGCTAATGTACCTTGTGATTTCCCAAAAAAGTATGTAAAAAGTTTTTTTATATTCGCCTTAGTTTTTTTTTAATAATTTTTTTTCGAAAAAAAATTTTTTCTCATTTTTTTGACCAAATAAATATTAATATAAAATTACTCCTTACAAATATGAAAAAAAAATTTACATACTTTTCTAGAAAAAAGATTCCTCTGCATTATGGTTTTTGTTTCATTGAAATCAAGCTAAAACTGGCGGCTGTGAAGCATTTAGAAAGGGAATAACTTTCGTTTTGAGATACGGGCCGATCAAGGTCACGCAGCGTCTGTCTCCCTCCAAGGCTACAGACGCACTAGCTGGCCTGCCAGTGCTCACCCAGGCCCCAACCACTACCAACACACACGTGGGTTACCATGTTGCCATATCTAGATCTCCGAAACTATAAAGATTTCCCTTTTTAGTAGGTTTTGGGAAAGAAAAATACTGAATATACAGATGTAAACAAACCCACGCGTACGGACATTTAAATGCGGTTTAAAGGGAAAATATTGCGCGTATCACCATAAAACTTTGTGAAATAATAGTCAATGTGTATGCTTACCAGATATATTTTTTTCACAAAAAATATTATTTTTCATATTTTTTCGGACACCTTACCGGACGCTCCCCTTAAACTGTGTATTCAGTTTTGCGGCAGACTATAATACAGACGTCCATCTGGAATGCCAAATGGCGGGGAAACTATATATAGACTCATTGATGAATGTCGGTAGCGTCTATATATAGACGAATTTTTATTTGGTAGAAATTAAATCTGCCCTACCGCCGGGAAGGGGTTAACTACCCTAAACTTCATGCATCCTTATTTTATTGCTGGAACTATTGTATTATTACTAGTGCATTAAAAAATTCATAAAAATGAAAATAATCCAATCTGAAATTATGTGACTTGCGTTTATAAACATCAACTGATCGGCACTCTGACTTACTGGTAATGCCAGCTGTTGGAGAGAAATAAAACTACGGTATGATTGTTGCCAGCACTGCTAGATGTATGACTGTTTTAACAATATATGTTTGAATAAACTAAAAACTTTTTTACCTGAATCTGACCTGCTGAAATGGGGGTTCATCTTATATGCCTATGCATCTTATACGCTGTCAAATACGGTATATTTTTCCAACTGGTTTGGTTATCATTGTTGTCATCATAGCCGTAGCAATCATTGGCTTGAAAAACTGTCATCCTCAATTGTTAAGCTTGTGACACTTTATCTTGATACAACTGTTTGTAAGCAACAACTGCATTTTGAATGGCACGTTCAAATTTTAACTTTATTTCATTATTGGGGTCATTGTTAACAATCTTCTGGATAACATTTTCAAAGTCATGGAAAGCATCTGCCATGAGTGAGATGCAGCTGTTCTGTAGTGTTGCTATCATCTGCTCCCTCCTCCACTACTGCTTCTTGATGTTCTATTTCTAATATGACAAGTGTTGTCTCTCAAATAATAGCTTTTTTAGCAATTTGGAGCTTGTCAGAACACTTAATTGAACTTATACTATGCTTGCCTAGCATTTTGTACTGTTGTAATCACTGAGTTTGAAAAAATTACAATCACTGTGATAATCACTGTATGGAACAACTTCAGTTAAGGAGAGCCAACCCCCCTCCCCCAATTACATTTGGGTTCATATTTCACCTATGGTAAATTCAATTCTTTTGAAATTTTCATATGTTGTTTGCTCAAGTGAGAGTATGCTACTCAGTAAATTCCATTTAGTTTGAGTGAATATAAGGGGGTAACTCAAATAAAATATTCTTTCATTTTATTCAATTTTTCAAAATAAAATTTTCTTTCTATATCTTTAAAAAAAAATTACCTAACACTTTGAATAAATATCTAAAATCATATGGAATTAGTTTTTTATATTTTTCTTTTGTCTTTGAAGAAAAATAAACATCTTCCCACTAGAAAATTTTACCTCCCCCAAAATCTGGTTTTCTGTTGACATTTTCAAAAAAGTATTTCCATGCAAAGTTTGTAATTTAATTGAATACTAGCTCAAAGATTCTTTTCTGCTTTGTCCTAGTTTAGCCATTTGTATTCAATTGATAGACATGAAATTTTTACATGTCATGTAGACATAGGTGACTTTCTGGAGCATGATAGGATGCTAAGGCATCTGATCTGTGCTTTCTTAGAAAATATCATTCACGCATAAGTGAGGGTGTCATAAGGTGCAATTGGTGGTTTTACAGTAATGTACTCTTGTACAAGTGTACTGCACATTCCTTGGTGATAAATAGTGTTTTCAAGTGTGATAGGAACACAATGGTGTGTGTATCCCTCATCTCATGGCCAGGATTTAGCAACAGACCTGTCTTATTTTATTGTATAGGTGTAGTGACATTTCATGTGACTGTGTAGGTATGTTTTATATAGTTGTGGTAGTGAAAGCAGTGACAAAACATGATATATCTGATGCAGAATCACTGTTATGATGTATAGAATGTAACAGTCTGAGCAAGGCAGTGTGGCAAGGGGAGACAAGGCCTCACAGATGCCGCCTTCTACACTTCCTTGTTGTTAATTACATTCTAGGCTGCTCCATTACCTTCCTGATTCTAATTCTCATTGATTTATACTTGTAAAGACATTTTTCATGGTAAAATGAGAGATGCATTGCACTCTGCCTCGTGAATGTCTGGGTGTCGACTGATGTATCCGCTTTGATAAGCAACTCTTGTGCTAGAGAAGGATGCTAGATGTCAAAAAATTCAAAGAGAAATGGTTTATATTAAAAACTTACAGAGAAACACGCATTGAATGATACAGCATATGATAGTGCACGAGTCAAGCATAACGCAAGAGTGTGGGAAAGTGTCAGCCAAAGGTGAGACGCAGCTGTGTTGTGGTGCGTTATCCTCTGCTCCCTCCCACTCTACTGCTGGTGGTTGTTTTATTGCCAATATGACAAACTTTGTACCTAAAATAATAGCTTTTCTAGCTTTTTGGAGCTTGTCAGAACACTCCATTGAACTTGTACCATGCTTGAGAAGCATTTTGTATTGTTCTAATCACTAATGAACTTAAAAGATTACAATCACAATGACAGTTGCTGTGTGGTACAAGTTCAGTTAAGTGTTCTGACAAGCCCATAAAAAGAGTATTTTCTTCATAACTTTGAATTTTCAAATCATAAAGCAGTAATAAGGACCTTATTACATTATTCGTAACTTTGAAAATTTGTAAATAGAGCCTTCGTAAATCAAGGGACTGGTGTACAAGCATAGTTCCTCTCCTGTAAGGTAAGCACAACTAGGAAAACTAGGTAAATAGACACGAAGAACATCACAAAGTCATTCCTTCCTACCATCTTTCCTCCGTTATCTCCCTTCCACCTCTCTCTTTTCCCTCCCTTCCTCCCCACCCCTCTGCAAACTCTGATAGTCCATCTGACCAAAGTTTTATTACTACTGTGATTTCTTTGCTTGTTGCTTGCTGTGTTGCCACCTTGCTTTTAGGCTATACAGCAATGTTTTACTATAAATCAACAAGAAGGAAACATAGAAGGGAGCAGCTGTGAGGCTTATCTCCCCTTGCTTGCTTATAGCCACTCAACCCACCCCCCCTCCCACTACCCCTCCACTACCTCTGCCTTCATTTTCCCTTTCCTTACATACTATACATGAGCGCACGCACACACATACACGAAGAACTGTATGGAACTATAAAATGCAGGAGGAAATCATAATGATGAGCAAGAATGAAAAAGACATTGCAGTGGTTATTCAAAATACCAATATCCCAGAAAGGTATGTGAGTGGGAAGTTTGCCTAAATATACAGGATTTTAACAAATAATAGGATGGCATTTCACTACATGGAAAGATATAAAAATGAAAATCATAAACACCATGATACAACCCAGGTTGGTATAAGCAGCAATGTGGTGTAGTTTCTAAATATGAAGAAAGATATAAAGTAGGAAGGTAATCAGAGAACAGTTTAAAAGATGATACTAAAGATAAAAGGATCAAACCGATGAAGAAAGATTGAAGGAAATGGGACTGCCAACTTACCAAGATAAAAAAAAAAAAGAGATCTAATAAAAATGTACAAAATCATTAACTGCAATGAAAAGATAAAACCTGGTGATACTGAAAAAAGATAAAACTACACATATGAGAAGGCACTCAAAGAATCAGCAGTTAAAGGACATCAAGAATTATAATTTTCCACATAGAACAATGGATATTTAGAATGGCTTGAGTGAGGAGATTGTTACAGCAACAAACATAAACATATTGAGAGATATATTGGAAAAATATGGATATGGAGACAGGACATTATGAGTCAGTTCAAAACTTTAATAAACAATTAGGAAAATGCAACTATGTAAAATACATGTCATCAGACTTTTGGAGGATACTCCCAATGGTAAAAAGAGTTAGAGATAAAAGTATACTTATAAACAGCACAGTGTATCATCTACAGTGTAAAGGTTCAAACTCTCTCATAACTTAACTATCAATGCCTGAAAAGCTTTGCTACCTAAAGGCAAGCTACAAATATAAAATGTTATAGTCTAAATTCCTATGTAATTATCTGGTTATATAACTGTATGCTATAGTTTCAAATATTTCAAATGTTAAAAATTTAGTAAAATATTTACCTTCAGGAGTTCTGGAGCTGTTGGCCTGAGAGATGGGTCTTTCACAAGGCACTTGCTGATGAAGTCATTAAATTCCTTTGAATATCTGAAAAAATATTTGATATATCAATTATCTGATATCAAAGTTGGGTAAAAATCATGATTTTGAACAATATATAAAAATTTGTTTATTTGATCTAAATCAGATTTTTTATTTAAATCAATATTCTATTTAAATCATTTTTTACTTTCAGCCCTTTTTTGCTGGCTTTATTTGCATTTTTTGCATTTATCTTTATAATGATGAAAAAATTTATACTTAAAAAAACTTTCTAGTTCTAGTTTTCTACTTTACTTTTTTATGCTTTTGAATTGCTACAGTCAGGTCTTCTTACATGGGCAAAATAGAGAGACTTGTGCCCATAAGAAAAATGTCTATAACGAACTGTTCATCTAATACATTAAATACAATATGGTCAGCAGACCACACCATGTGACATATTATACATACATAAACTACAATAAATAAACAAGTTACACCACCATTAACCTAACTCTTCTTCAGTTCTATTATTTTGCCAACAACATACTCAAGTGAGGGAACCAACTGCCACGCAAGCCCTTCATATTGCGGATCAGCAGTGATGGAGTCCCTTACCCTTAGCCAACCATGTGGGCTCCCTCCACCATTAAAGGGGTCATCTTATACACCGGTAACAGCTCAAAACCTAAATTTCTTCCAAAAAAATTAGGAGTCATCTTATACACCAGGTCACCTTATAATTCAACATATATAGTAAATTGGAAGGACTTGATGACTAAAGGAGGGGAGAACTCATGGGGACACATGTTATTAGACATGATGACAGAACATACTAGGACTCAAGGACTACAGCAGAAAACCAGATTTAGAAACGACAAACAACCGTCAAAATTGGATCTAATATTCACAAAAGATCCCGGTACTGTAAATTAAATAAGATATAAACATAAACCACCAATAAATAAAATTGAGCACATACTAATAAAATTAGAACTGGATGACATAATAAGGGAAAGAAATGAAGAACACAGAGAAGGAAAACAAATATACTGTAACCTCACAGTTTGCCCAACCCATTGCCAGACACACAACGCAATCATCGTATTATAAGTGGGTTTAAAGGGCCGGGCATTTAAATACCTCCGCGCTGCTGCCACGCCCCTTTTTTGAGTATCTTTGTTTTTCTTGTATTGTTTTTAGTTTTTTGGGCGTTTTTTCTGAGTTTCTCTGATTGATGTCACTGTACGATAGTTTAGGCTGCTGGCAGCAAAGTGGAGTAGGAGGGGGAGAGTGGAGAGTGAGTCACATGGTCCTTACCAGCTGAGTGTTTTTGCTCTCGGTGTTGCTCACAAAGGAAGTGCATTTCTCTCATTTTGTGATCGCTTGTGACTTACTTTTGGACTACAATAAGGGACAATGCCAAGTCAAAGTTAAAGACGAAAGGCAAACATTGAGAATGCCTCCAGGAGGTGGATAAGAGATGAACCTCTCGAAACTGGCGCGGACCGCCAGGACTCACCTCTACCAAGCAGCCATGCCTTCTCAGCAAGCTATAGACATAGTTTACTCCCAGAAGAGGAGGTGAAGGTCGACCAGGCAAGTGAAGATAGCCGTATGGTACTGATATCATTGCAAAGGTTGAAAGCAATTATCAGTTTAGTGAAGTGTGAGTGCAGCAACGAAGTTACTTGTAAAGTAACTTTGTACTTTGTACTATGTACTTTGATTGTACTGTAGACTCCACTGATACCCTAAGAATATGTTATTTTTATATTAGAAATACATAATATATCATATTATATATTCTAGTATGATAATAACAGGGGACCAGGAGCCCTGATTATTTTAGGTCTCCACTAGGCAAGGGATAATTCACATTCCATGGACAGACGTGATGTAACATGGCCTGAAACTGCCTAAACAACCACAATCAACTTCCCAGGAATGGTGGATGAGTTATGTAAGTTAAATATTTACTTTTGGTTTATCTTGGGAGTGATTTTCATGTAGTATTGAAGATGTTTACAGAAAAATGGCGTTTTCTCTAAACTTAGTTTTTCCGTATGCAAATCCTTTCAACTTTGCCAACAATTGACCAAATTTAAAACTTTTTGCACCAAAATGATCAGCAAACTAGTTTTTACAAAAGTTGGGTTTGGGTTTGCAATAATACCATCAAATAAATTTATGGCAGACTCATATATCTCAAATTTTTGACAAAAAAAAATGGTGTCACTTTGCGATGTAACAGAATTGTCCTAAATTGAGCAACTTGAAAACGCATCCCAAATATTGTTTATATATGTGTTTACAATATGTCATCCAAAGGAAATTGTTGTCCTATTCATATTTTTGACTTTGATAGGTTTTATAAAATGTGTTGTTTTTTGCCAAAAATATTAGCATTACAAAAAAACTACGGCAGCTATCAGCATGAAATTACTGGTACAGATGCAACACATGATAGTACAGATTGTGAAGAAATATTATTGAATTTGGTGAAAAAATAAAGATTTTAGGGCCGAAAAACCGGTATTGGCGACAAGTAACCGAATAGTCCCCTTAAATTTACTACTTGAAAACTCACTAGTACTCGAATGTCTGTCCACGTAGTTGTAAACAAAGGCTTCCACCCCACCACCACCATCACCCACCCCCAGTATCCACAGTTGGTGAACGATGGATGCTAAACTCGCCTAAGAGTGGGCATGTGATGCTGTCTCAAAGTTTGTGAACAATTTCATATGACATCCTCAGCCCCAGAGTAATACTGCCTTGTGATTGGCTGCCTTTCTTCACAACATCACAGGCAAGTTAGCATCCATCGCCCACCAACCGTGTCTGTAAATGGTTTCTTGTTTACATTGTGTCACCACCTGTGCAATAATGATAATCAGTTCATAATTAGGCTAAAAGTTTAGCGTCAGTAAATACTTTATGTTTAGCTAGCCAAACATAGCATTCACAGCTAATCTCATTATAAAATTAATACTACCTGACATTGTGGTAATGAGAATTACCAACCAAGCCTATCATATTATGGCTCCAGTGTCCAGTGAGACTCCAGCAATGAACCTCATCACAAATAGGAAATAATGAATATTCCTGTCTTTTGGAGCTCAGTTTTACCTGGCCTGGAATTGCGCACATTAAATTCAATGAATTTTGTCATGATAATAATGTAACTGAGTGAGAGCACACACACAAACACACACACACACACACACACATTGTACACAGGTGTGATTGTGTAACTGTTGTTTGGGTTGAATAAAGGAACTCAAGTGAGACATCTGTTGGCCACTCAACAAAATATTGCATGCAAGTGAAAAGAAACATACCTAAATCATATATCATTTCGGGGGGATTTTGGACCCTGCACAAATTAGAAAACATGTAAAACGAACAAGCGTAAAATGAGAGGTACCTATATATATTGTATGCATGTGTGATTGTGTAACTGTTGTTGTTTGGGTGCCATAAAGGAACTCACATGAAACATGTGTTGGCCACTTAATGAAATATCGCATACAAGTGAAAAGAAACGTGTGTTGTTGTTGTTTTTTTTTTTGGGGGGGCGGCAGTGGTAGTGGTGGGGGAGGGGATTTTGGACCCCATGTAAATTCAAAAACATGTAAAACAAACAAGTGTAAAATGAGAGGTACCTGCACTTATGATTTATAAAGGAGTATAGCAAAAGTATCTTTCCATGTTAAAAGTTAAAACCAGGAAAACAATGGCTTCTTGATTATCCTAATTTTTGACACTGAAGAGAAAAATATACATTAAAACTTACTTGGAGGGATAATCTAGTCTAGGAGGATCAGCCTTCTGAATCTTGAGTATGACACGGACAGGAGATACATCATGATTTGGAGGATCCATTTGGGCAAATTCAATTAATGATATGCCCAGCGACCATACATCAGCCTGCAAAGAAAAAATAATTGAATTGAATCATGAACAGGTACTTGGTTAAAATTCTTCACAGTAATGTTTTCCATGCCCAAACTGGCCTAATGTCTTGGAGGGCTTAAAGACCTGATGGGGTCCCTCCTATTGTTCTCAAAAATGGTGCTTCCAATCTTGCACTTTCCCTGGCCAAACTCTTTTAACTCTATCTATTAACTTCTACCTTACTTTCTTGATGGAAGTTTGCCTACATTCAGTCTATCCCTAAAAAGGATGACCAATCTAATCCCTTAAATTACTGCCCTATAGCTTTAATCTCCAACTTGTTTAAAGTTTTTGAATCTATCCTCAAAAGGAAGATACTTAAATATCTGTTGCTTCACAATCTTCCATGTGATCAACAGTAAGGCTTCCATCGAGGTCAATCTACTGATCTTCTGGCTTTCCTCACTTAGTCTTAGTCATTCTCTTTAAGACATTTATGTGAAACTTTTGTTGTTGCCCAACATATATCAAAGACTTTCGATAGAGTCTGGCACAAATTCTATCCTTCTTTCAGCAACTTTATCTCAAGTCTCCTCTCCAACTGTTCTATTGCTCCTGCAATAGACGGCCAATGTTCTTCTCCTAAATCTTTTAACAGTGGTGTTACTCACGGTTCCACTTTTCTGATGATACCAACCTACACTTTTCCACATCTTCCAAGAGACGATCAACACTTTAGGAAGTTAGCACTTCATGCCTGACTTCTGATCTCTCTAAGATTTCTAATTAGGGCAGAGAAAATTACATCTATCAACTTGACACAAACTTCCAGATAACTATCCCCTCTTCTTTAACCCCTTCACTATCGCAAGATTGTTTTGTGGTATGTGCGTACCACGCGCGGATGCAACCTCGTGGTATTGCATGATATAGACATGGTATGTGTGTACCACACTAATAATACACTGATGTGTATTAGAGAGTCCCGAGTGCGGGTTTTGCCTTTTTCAGGCACCACGTTGTTCCACTGAATCATAACAAACGCTTGAGCTGTTATATCTAGCCACTCCCGCGTCAAGAGACAACCACCCCATTAGCCAATCAATATCGGAGTTCTTTTTTCATCCATAAACTAAAGCCAATCATTACTCTTTTTATTTGAAATATGCATATTATTCCCATGGTTCACCTAAGAACACCGGTTCTCTATTGTCTGCCTTGGAGAGTGATACTTTTCCACGAAGCTTAGAGATAATGGCGTCTGCTTCCTCTTATAGCAGTGATGAGGATTATCATAACTATGAGGTAGATAGTGAGGCTGTACTGGAAGACTCTACAGATGAGTATGATTCAGATTATGATCCTGAAAGAGAGGTAGGAAACTGTGAAATGGACACTGTCAAGTGTAGAAACCCTCTAGCCAAGTGAGGGCGGGCAATCTTGTGACGATGCTGCCTCAGGGCCACCTTCACCCGGCCCCGCTGGCTCACGTTTCACTCTCTTATCTGACCCGTATGCTGATAAGCAACCAGATGTGCTTCCTTCCTTGAAACAGGACTTTACTGATGTACATCCTGGGATTATTGCACACCATCAAAGTGATCCAATGTCTATCTTTCAGTGTTTCAAACTGTACATACCATTACTTTCATTTACATAAATTTCAGTATATTTGTATGCAAAGTGCACATTATGATAATCATTACATTTTCTTCTATTAATAAAATAGGGGTCGAATGATTCAACAATAAGTGATAAGAACTGAGGAATTAACTTTCGTGTGGGTAATTGTACTCTTTAAAGTCTGGTGGTGTGTGGCGGCACAGTGTATCTCATGTGAATGCCTGCTTCTAGCAGAGATGACTTGCTTCGTAAAATTTGATGCACATTTCAACTGACCTACGATAAGTTTCATGTACCTCATCGATTTTGTCTTACTAGTAACAAACTTGTTAGGGAACCAACCACCACACAAGTCCTTCACTTTGCAACTCATTGGCTAACCATGAGAGTTGATTGTCTTAAATGGCAGTAACTGCTAAAAAACAAATTTTTCCATAAAAAAACATGGTCGTCTTATATACCAAGTTGCTTTCTAGGGCAATATAAACATATACAGTTAACTCTCGAATAATGTAATTTTGGGTGCTGCATTTTTATTCATGTAATAGACAGGATTAAATAACACTCTTAGTTTGATTTAACCAGCCATGCTCATCCACTCACCCTAACATAAACAGAAGTGTGACTGTAATTAGAAAAGTCATGGCCAAAGTGAACTGTTTCCAGATAATGCTTGGACAAAAACAGAAATTTACAAAATAATCAAAACTTAATCAATTCTATGAAATTAATACAGATGTGATGTCAGGGGGAGATAACACAAGGTGGGGAAGGAGAGCAGAGTGGGGATAGGAAAGGAGAGCAGGGTATGGAGGGAAAGTGGGGTGTAGATGAAGCACAGAGTGAGGAGGCAGAGCAGAGTGACTAGTGTTAAGTGAAGAGAGGTGTACTGTACACTCAACCCCTCGCTATCACGAGAAATTGGTCCCTTAACATTGCCGCGATAGCTAAAATTGTTAATAAGTAATGCGAAAAAACAAAACTGCTCCTGGCCCACCATAGTGGTGACATGATTCAACATATTAGCACCTTGTTTTCCCCTCATCTCATCATAATTCATAGATATCATTCACATTTTGATAACATAAAGTAAACAAAGATATAAAATGCATAAGAAACACACACAACAAAAGACTTATTTACTTCAGTTTACTTTAAATAAATACTCCTAACTGTAGACTCGTTGATACCAAACTTAACCCACACAGAACTTTTACTATTGCCACTTTGAACCCATTTCACTATCTCTAGTTTCATTGCATATGTAAGGTTCTTCCTCTTCTTAATTTCTTTCCCTGGTACTGCTGTTGCACTTTTGCTGGGTAAGGTTGGGTGGTAGGGACCTCCCTGGGTGGTCAGGAAGGGGAATAGCGGCCATAGTCCCAAAATAATACACGTGTGATCTTGAATATCATTTTCACTGCTACTTGTACATGCCAATCTAATGTACTAAATTGAGAAGGTGGCAGAGAAGGGATAGCAGGAGTGTGCTAGCCAATCACAGCCAAACATGTCACTCAAACTCAGCCATCAACAAGTGAGTCTGGTCAAGTAGTATGACATAGCCATCTGGATAGTCTCGTTCACGAGTTGCGATAGCTTCAACTGAGATGCGCGTTAGCCATTTAAATGTGTCTTTTTGTGTTCTCACGATAGCAAAACCCGTGACAGCCTGGGAATAAATCATTCTAATTGGTTCTGACCACTTCTCCAAACTCTGCTTTCTGTCATTTTTCCCCTATTTTTCATGTCCATTTTCTTCAATGATGCAATATGAAATTTAATTTGTCACTTTCTAATGGTTTTCTATTAGGCTATGACTGTGTACATTACATGAAATAATGATATCAATTAATGCCATGCAGAGACGTTCAAGAGTGTAATGAGGCAGGAAGTGTAGCAAAGGCCCACCAACAGGGAGAAAAATACATTACACAAAACTTATACCTTCATTTCTCCCAAAATAGAACATATATGAATAGAGCATTTTTGACAAAGAATTACTAAAACTATCAAATCCCAAATTATATACCTGAACTCAAAGGATACCCTTTATGTTATACCCTCATCTTAATCTCATACCCTTAGTCTTGCAGGAGTGTAGGATAACCTACAGTCCCTTGTTCCCTACCAATGGGCATCATTCACTGGTCGTTCATCAATGAATAATGACATTCAAAATTAAAAGAAAGGCAAGGCAAGACAGGAAGATGAGAGAAGGGATACAACTAGTGGACTATTAGTTAAATCCTTTCTTACTTCCTTAGTACAGCAGCAGCCCCATACTTGTTAATTAGATTAGGTATCTTTCAAAAGACTGCCCACTGTCATTGTGACTAGATTGTTTTAACATAATACAAACCAACTTTAACTGGATATTTGGCATTGCAGAGTGCTTTGGCAAGGCTTTCCCTGTTTGTCTGTAGAGTGTATATTTCTTTGTGCCTGGCATTTTGGTGTCATCAGATGTTACTGGGTTTCATTTTTTTTAGTATTTCATTCTAGATTATTATCAGATTTCCTGTGATACTTCATAATTTGTTTGCTAATTGCAGTTCCAATCAACAAAGGGTATCAAGTGTTTCACCAATAAAATGATAGTTGTCTCAGTCATTATGAAACTTAAAACTATGACAATGTCTACAACACCTTAAACTAAAACTTTTAGTGTACAAAAGCCATTGCAAGATTATCCCTATACTCAGACTCTGATGATCTGAATGCAGAAAATTGATTTCAAATGTAAAGTTTAAAGGTAAATACTCACTTTATAATCATATTTGGCATCAATGAAGGTTTCACACAAGATGACTTCAGGGGCTAGCCAATATGGAGTTCCTATAAATGTTCCTCTTTTGTCATATGTGTTCTTATTTTTGGCAGAGACTCCAAAGTCAGCTGTGGATGAAAACAGAATAAATCAATCACATATAAACTATGAAGAAAACTTGTGATTAAGAACATTTACCATATTTGAGAGTTCCCAAACCATGGAGGCTCATGAGACACTTCCCCAAATTTTGAGATATTTTTTTCTCTGGATTTAGCAAACGCTTCTTCTGTTTGACTACATTGTTTGCTACACCATTTTCCAACTTAAGTAAGGTTGAAAGTTCTGTAGAAGCCAGTGAACTCACAACCTATCCATTCAGGAAATATGTGTTCTGTTTGGTGGTTGAGTCCAGTGGTGCACTGCTTTAAAACCAGACAGGCTTAAGTTTGGCAGGAGTCAGCCAGCCAATGAGAGCACACGGAGCACAGCCCATAGCCATCTCTCATCCAATCAGCATTTTATTCCCATATGAAACATGTAATCCAGTGCCAATCACCACAATGCTAAGTACATAACTTTGATTTCAATCCTCATATTTCTTTGAATACAGACTGAGTACAGATTGTTCATACCCACCATACTGAATAATAACCATACTGAGTATTGATGAATATTTTTTCAAAATCAAGTTTTTAGATTTTCTTCACTCAGTCTGTCATAGAAATCTTGAATTACCATCTGCTAAAGTTTCTTTTCCATAAATTAAACCCTCTCCCACCAAGAAGCCATGTTTAAATGCCCCACATTCTTGCTGAAATATGCATTACAGTAAACCTTTTATGTAACACATCTCAATATACAATGGAACCTCAAATCTCAAACACAATTCATTCTAGAAGGCTCTTCTAGAAGTGAAATGCTCAAGGTCAAAAGTAATTTTACCCATGGGAAATAATGTAAATCGATTTAATTCATTCCAGACTCCAGATGCTATCCTATTAATTTTTCTTTGTGTTACTTTACATAGAAAATTACATGGTTAAACAGTAAACAAGGCATAGAAAGTAAAACAATACAAAAAGTATAGCACAGAAAAACCAAATTGAATAAAATTTTACATAATAAAATTTTCTCACGAGTTTTTAATACATGCAGAAGGTAATGAGGGAGAAAAAGGAGAATGTAAATTATTACTTAGAAGAGGGAGTCAGTGTATTTCTGATATAATGCACAAACACATGCTCTAAAACAAATTGTTTAAAAAATGGGAAACTTCAAGTATATGTATTTACCTAGCTATATTACACAGGATTTAAGGTCTCATAGTGTTCTGTCTCCATATCTTCATATATCTAACATTTCTCTGAATCTATATATGTTGGTTGCTGTGACAACGTTTTCCTTCAATATATTCCAAATAACCACAATTCTAACTATTCTGTCTATAGTTCTTTTTAATGTCCTTTAAACACCAACTCTTTTTGATCTTTGAGTGTCCTCTCATATGTCCAGTTTCTTCTTTCATCATCACCAGACACTCTTTCTCCAGGTTTTCAATGCCAATTACTATCCTGTATAGATTTATTAGATCTCCTCTCTTCCTTCTATCTTGCAGTTCATTTCTTTTAACCTGTCTTCCAACATTAGATCTCTTAGTTCTGGCACCATTTTTATGACTACTCTTTGGATCCTTTCTAATTTTCTTGTACCTTTTTTCAAGTTTGGTGACCACACCACTGCTTCATATTCCAACCTTGGATGTATCATACTAGTTATAATTTTTCTCATCATATCCTTATTCATATAGTGGAAAGCCACATCTTGCATGTTGATCCAAATAAATGGCTTATGTGTCATTCTGGGCTCAGTGTATCTTGTATCACTACACCTTCCACCTTGCTCTTAAATATTACTTCCTGTCCCATCTTGTAACCCCATTTCAGCCTTCATTAGCTTTTGCCACACTCTATCACGTGGAATTCTTTGCATTGAAATCCAATTTCCACCTCTTACTCCATTCATAGACGATGTCTATATCCCTTTGTAACTCATGACTTTTAACAACTCATTAATTTGGCATCATCTACACACAGGTTCATGTGTTGGTCACACCACACTGAAAGTAATTTACACATATCTGGAACATTATGGGTGCTAAGAATGACCCCTGCGATACTCCACTTGTTACATTTCTCCAACTTGAAGCTGTGTCCCTGATTACAGTTTTTATTTCTCTATCCTTCAATTAACCCTGCATAATATTTTCTCTCTCAACCCACCTATGTGTTTCAATTTCCATAAGAGTCTCCAGTCAGGAGCTCTGTCAAATGCCTTTTTGATGTCCAGGTAGACAGCATACATCCACCCACCTCTGTTTTCGACTCCTTCACCTTCAATTACACTTAAATGAAAACCTGGCAGGTTTGTCACACATGATTTTCCTAGTCTGAATCTAAATTGAATATATATATATGTATATATATGTATATATATATATATATATATATATATATATATATATATATATATATATATATATGAGGCGCGTAAAGCCAGAATGACCGAAGCAACACTCCGGCTGAAATTAATATTTTTATCCAATTGTCTTCCACCACCTTCCTACTGTGGCGGGAAGCAGATTAGAAGTCATAATGTACACCGCAATAAGGTTGAAAATCCACCCAAATGAAGTTATCGGTAGACCCTTCGTGTCGCTCTCGAAGCAAGAGGATGAGCGGCTGGTGCCAGTGTTGTAACTCCCGCCGAGCAGCCAGCGAGCCAATGAACGCACGCCATGTGCGTCACGTGACACGACTGACAGATGCGTGCTTCCCTCACACCTACCCACAGACACTCGGCCACCCTCCACCAGCTCGCCACAACTGCATGACACTCTGCCTTTCTTGTACACTAATACCCATGAGTTTGCCATTATGGCAGACAACAACATGCCCCCTGAGGAGCCAGAACCCTCTAGGGGAAGGAAAAGGATGCGTAATCCTGCAGAGTGGAAGAAAAACTTAGGTAAAAGACGAAGGAATATGGGAGAGGCATCCGTGAGCAGGTCTACAAGCCGTCAAGTACAGGCGTGGTACTCACCTGATGGATAATTTTCTTATTCTTTCCTGTTATTATCCTAATGGACTATTTTCAGTTTGTTAGACGTTTGTTTCCATTTTCTGGCATTAAAAGGATTGCTATTTTTCTACCGTTGATCATTCTCTCCTTATTAGGTGTTTAGATTAAGAAGTACGTACACGAGTGTCGCTTACGTTTTTGCTTAATAGAATTAATACATCACTCAAGAAAGGCTTCAGTGGTGGTGAATCCCAATAACCTACATAATGCTGAAACAACTACACATAAGAACAAGAACAAACAATGCATGCATGCTTGATTCTCAAAATATTTGAAGTGTTTTTTATTTTTTCCCACGAATAAACCGGATAAAAAAGCAATCATCTTTCAGAATGCTTTTATATCACTGAATGCCCAGATACAAGCTGTAAAGTATATTAAATAACGAACATTTTGAAGCCAAGCCTTACTTCCTATCTCTATTAATTGAGGAGATATTGCATTCCAAATGTTGCAAAACTTTGATCGCTTTTTTCTCCGTTTTCTAGTTTAAGCGCTTACGTTACTCTGGCTCTAGGCGCCTCATATATATATATATATATATATATATATATATATATATATATATATATATATATATATATATATATATATATATATATAACAAGAGGGGGAAGCTGGCCAAGGGTAACAAAAATAGTAAAAATAAAATGCCCATTAATTGCCATTACCCTATAAGGTTAATAGAGTTAGCTGAAAGTCAGAGACAAATGTCTTAAAACTTGCCTCTTAAATAGAGTCAAGTCATAGGAAGTTGGAAATACAGAAACAGGTAGGGAGTTCCAGAGTCTACTAGCGAAAAGAATTAAGAATTGAGAGTACTGGTTAACTCGCATAATATATACAAGAGATTTGGAAAGAATAGGGATGAGAGGAAGAAGAAAGTTTCGTGTGGTGAGGTTACAGGAGGGGGTATACATGCAGTTAGCATGAAAATAGCAATGGAAGTGTAATGTATGCTAGATTTGTAATGCAATGTAATGTAAATGAAAGTATTTTGTGAACTATACAGAGTTTTAATGACTGTAACGTGTGGCTTTTATTTTATGTAGTTATATGTAATATAGGTTTAATATATTGTTGGGTGGTTGGTTTGGCTGGTAGTGTGGTTAACTATCTGTTACAATGATGTGTCAGGATTGAGGAGTTGCCTTGTAGGTGGGTGTGTTTAGCAAGTGAGCTGGAGTGAGGGAGGAGTCAGTTGAGGCCAGAGTCACACCAGCCACACCATCAGCCTGCCTTGTCTTGTTGGAAATAAAGAAAATAAGGAAGACCACTTTGATTACTGCCTCAAGCTATCTAGGCAGTATGGGTGATGAGACTAACTTCCACTTGAAGCTCATCCCAGACTTTGACGGCAGCGGAACACAGTCTGTAGTTGAATGGATAGAAAAGTTGGAGCTCGTGTGTAAACTCCGGAATATCAAGGATGTGGCTAGTGTGCTCCCCCCTCCGCCTTGCTGGGGGTGCTTTTGCTGTGTACCTGCAGCTGTCAGAGAAGGACAGGACATCGGCAAACAGTATTAACCCCTTGCTTCCGGGTGGCGGGGATTCCCGCTCGGGCGATAGCTTCCGGGTGGCGGGGATTCCCGCTCTCGCTAATATCTGCGGTATTTTTGCGTTTAGCGCCAAACATTTGCTACCCTGCGGTACATACACGCCCAAAGGGATGACACACTGCATCTCAGTTACCTCTGAGCTCTCAAGGAGGAAAGACGTGCCTCTGAAAGTTTTCCTGCGTTCGGATCGGTGCGTTCCTCTCACTCGCCGCCCACCACCCTGTACCATCTACCTCCACTCCATTACTGCCCACCACACCCATCCACCCTGTACCATCTACCTCCACTCCTAGGACTTCATCTCGAGTGGTGATGCCTACAAGCGCACAGTGAGTGAGTGTGTGGTGGTGACTAGGCTAGCGCAAGTCAAGACCGGCAAACGCACACGAACACATCATCGCTCTCCGCCCGGGAGATCACTCTACTCATCAAGTCCTCACTCCACAACCAGACCACCTACAGAGCTCTATGAGGTATCCACTTAAAGAAGAAGGAATTGCGGTGAGTACTGAACAAAATAAAAGTTCATAACTTAGGTAGTTTAGGCACAGGGATAGAGCGAAATAGAGCGAAATCGGGGGAGCGGCCAGAAAACCGCCCGGGATAACGGAGTGTTTTTCACCGACTCGCCCGGAAGAGAGGGGTTAAGGAAGCCCTGAAGGCGGCGTTTGCTGCAGACTCCTACACAGACTACGAACAATTTATCAGCAGGAAGTTACGAACTGGCAAACCACCAGACATCTACCTGGCTGAGCTCCGGCGCCTGTCGTCTCTGTTTGGTGGACTGACAGACAAGGCGCTTGCTTGCGCCTTTGTAGCTGGTCTGCCCGAAAACGTTCGACAATTGTTGAGAGCGGGGTCCCGCATGGAAGACCTTACATTGGACCAAGTTCTGGCACGTGCAAGGACGGTTATTAGGGATGACAGCCCCCTACTCAGGACAATGGAGGCAAGTTTTGGCGTCACAACACAGCCAGGACCTGAGTTTTGTGCGGCCGGTGTGAGTCAGAGGTGCTAAGTGTGCAGCAGCCCTAATTATCTGGCGAAGGACTGCCTAGCTCGTTATCAAGTCAACCGAAGGAGTGGGGAACCAGCGCAGGGTGGCAGAGACTGTCCCAGACAATGTGTAAGATGTTATCGGTGTGGCGACATGGGCCACATCGCGACCAGGTGTCCAGGAAATGAGTACAGAGAGGGGGCGTCGGCGCCAGCCTCCTCTCAAGACAGCCAGTGAATAAGGCGCTACCTTGTACTGTGTTGAAGGTAGAAGGCACAGAATGTCGTGTGCTAGTAGACACAGGATGTTCCCGCAGCATTGCCAACGTCTCTTGTTGCAAATCGTGGACAAGAGAGGACGTCGATTTAGTGACTATAAGTGGAGAGAAGTGGAGATGTGAAGGAGTAGGTAAAGTCCACCTCAGCTTACTACTGGAGCTTCAGTCGACATCTGCGTGAGCGTGACTACCTCAAAGCCACTTGGTTTCGAGTTTATCCTTGGGATGGATGGCATCAGGGCACTTGGAGGAGTCACAGTTGATTCATTCAGAAGGTGGTGTGCGTTTTGGAAGAGAGGAGACAACAGTCTATGTAGCAGGAAACACCGTGGTTGAGGTTGACGAACAAGAATTCAGTGCAGTGTATGATTCCGGGTCAAACTCCTGGACTGCAGTTTGGAAATGGACAGGTGAAGAACCAGGTACGCTACGAAATCAAGTGGATGTGTACTCTGTTCCCAAGGGAGCGAAAAATTTATACGATGAAGAGTTGGCAAAATGGATCAGAGATGGCTGGCTACGTCCATATGATGAGAAGAAACACGGGCCTGCTAAGGGACTTATACCACTTATGGCCGAGGTGCAACAAAACAAGAAGGTACGACCAGTCATGGACTTTAGAGAGTTGAATACACACATCAACACATTCACGGCAAAGTCAGACATATGTGCCAACAGACTAAGGGAATGGCACAGGCATGGCGTGAACGTGTCTGCATTAGATCTAACAAAAGGTAAAGTGGGGGGCTTACGCTGTATCAGTGCGTGGCTGCGGGCGCTCATCTCCCGTCTCCTTGGCCTTTGAGCCTGTGGTGGAATAGTCCCTTACCCCGGGACATGGGGCCAGCATGAAATCCGGGTTTCCACAGTTTACCTTCCCTAGGTTGCCCTAGGTACCCATTTATCGACCAGTGAAGGATGAAAACCTGGGTGGGGTCCGCGCCGTCCTCGTCCGGGATCGAACTTGGGCCCACAGATTCGTAGCCAGACGCGCTAGCCACTGCACCGTGGCGGCGCAGATCTAACAAAAGCCTACTTGCAAGTGAAGATCCATGAATCTCTTGTGGTCGTACCAAACAGTGATTATTGACAGCCAAAGGTATTGTCTGACTCGCCTCGGTTTTGGGTTAAACATTGCACCAATGGTTATGAAGGCGGTGCTGAAGAAGGTGCTGTCACAAGATGCAGACGTAGAGAAGGGAACATCAGCATATATTGATGACACACTCGTAAATGAAGACGTTGTTAAGGCCAGTCGAGTGGTGGAGCACCTTAAAAGCTACGGATTGCTGAGCAAGTCACCGGAGCGAGTCACCGACGGGGCAAGAGTGCTGGGCTTACGAGTCTGGAGGGAGCATGGCCAACTGGTGTGGAGGAGAGACAACGAGATGGATGATATGCCCAGTGTGCTGTCGCGGCGATCAGTGTTCTCATACTGTGGGAAGTTGGTGAGTCACTACCCGGTATGTGGATGGCTGCGAGTGGCAACAGCATATATCAAGAGGATGGCTAATGACTGCATGAAGGGCTGGAATGACGTAATCACCAACGAAGAGTTAAGGAAGTACCAGCAAGAAGCTGTGAATGAGGTAAGAAATGGTGACCCAGTGCGTGGTCGATGGGACGTCAAGGGTGACAGCGAAAGTCTGGGTGGATGCCAGCTCCATGGTGTTTGGTGTTGCTGTGGAGGTGGATGGGTCTGTCGTGGAAGACACCAGCTGGTTACGGAAGGCTTTGTCATGTCACATCAACAAGGCAGAACTGGATGCCATAATCAAATGACTCAACTTGGCCTTGGCGTGGAAAGTAAAAATAGTGGACTTACTGACTGACTCTTCCACAGTTTACCACTGGATTTCTGATGCCCTGACCATAAAAAGCAGGCTGAAAACAAAAGCAGCCAGCAAAATGCTAATTCGCAGGAGACTGGAAATCGTGACATCGCTGGTAGAAGAGTACAGTCTTCAGCTGTCAGTTACTCTAGTTCCATCTTCTAGCAACAAAGCTGACAGCCTTACTCGCGTACTCCAGCGCTAGCTGAAGGTGTCTCCCGTCTGGCCCACAGATGCAAGACCTGTGTGTGCGGCTGCTATTGCGTCGCCTGATGACAAGATAGCCACAATACATCATGCTACAGGTCATTCAGGCATGAAAAGGACATTATATTTTGTGAAGAAAGTCAACCCAGGAGTCACCAGGCGGGAGGTACAAACTGTTGTCACCAACTGTGACACGTGTAAGTCCATCAACCCAACTCCTGTAAAGTGGCAGACCGGGAGCCTGAGTGTGGAACAAGTCTGGCAGAGGGTCGGCATGGATATAACGCACTACAAAGAGGGGTCGTACCTGACACTAATTGACTGTGGACCATCAAGTTTTGCTATTTGGCGTCGCTTAAGACTCCAAACCAGTGCGTGCGTTACAGAGCAGTAGGAGGCCGTGTTTTGCGAACGAGGGGCACCTGAAGAGTTGTTAACGGACAATGACACAGCATTTTGAAGCAGAATGTTCGCACACTTTGCAGAGCGGTGGGGAGTGCACCTTCGATTCAGGTGCGATTACGAACATTATTCTGATGTTGCTACAAAACTGTCATCCCTTTCTGGGTTTTGGTGATGTCTGATACTTCCATTGTGATAACTGAAATTTTGTTTCTGGGTCATATCCATACACCCATGTATCATCACTAGTGATGATGGTCTTCATCAGTCAAGCAGATCTTGTGAAATTTCAAGCGAGAGTTGTTTCTGCTGTTCCATTAGCAACAAGAGTGGAAGAGGGCTAATATAGTACCCTTTTACAAAGGAGGAAAGAAGACTGACACACTAAATTATAAATCTGTTTCACTAACAAGTATTCTCAGCAAAATTTGAGACAATAATTTAAGAGAAATGGGTGAGATATTTAAAAGAGAATGGAGTTATATCAAATTTAGCAAGCTAGCTTTGAACTCGCTGAATGTTTCCCTTTGTCTCTCACAACTAAAGGGGAATAGTCACAGCCTGCCCTCTAAAGACAACTCTCCTTCCCTCTACACTGAACCACATGCACATACCACACACTCACCCTTCACTTAAAATTTCAAAAAATGGCAACTCCAACACCAGCCTCGGAGTGCCCTTCTTGGGAGGGAACCATAAATGTCTCCGTCAGATGGATCTTTTTGGTATCGACCAGAAATATCTTGACATCCCCTCTCAACTTTTTCTTCATTAACATCTGCAACATTCAGCCCCTTTTCTTTTCCCTCCTACTTTCTCTATCCTCATTTTTGTTCCATAGTTGAATGTTGTGGCTGTGTACAATGAATTAACTTGCTCTCCTGCCCACGCTCTTGAATCTTCCAAATTTTTCACCATTTGGCTTCAACTTACAAGTCACTCTTGTTAAATTTATCTGTGCTGTATATCTCTCACCTAACTCCTCTGACTATAGCAAATGCTTTGATTATATATTTAACTACTAAGTGGAGCACATTCTGTCTCTCTATCCCTTTGCAAAGATCTCCATCCTTGGAGAGTTCAATGTTCACCATCAGCATTCCAGATATGTTAGCAGTGACAACATCACTGGGAGAAGGGGAATACTTTGAAAGTGATGAAATAAAATTTATGAAATGTACAAAAAAATTTTATACATATAAAAATGGTTCAATACTTTTATAATGGACTTTGTACTTACAAAGGAGGAAAGAAGAATGACCCTGTGAATTACTGTTGTCAGCAAAATCTATGAGATAACAATTAAAGAAAAGTGGGGGAGATATTTGGAAAAGAATGAAGTTATATCGAATAGACAATTTAGATTCAGATAGGGAAAATTGTGCATGATTAACCTGCTAAACTTTATACAAAAGTAACTGAAAGAGTTGAAAACAGAGATGGATGGGTGGATGATGTCTACCTGGACATCAAAAAGGCAGAGACAGAGTTCTGCACAGGACACTCTTATGGAAATTGAAACACATAGGTAAGCTGAAAGGGAAAATATTAGAGAGGATGCATGACTATTTGAAGAATACGGAAATGAGAACTGTAATCAGGGACACAGTTTCAAGTTGGAAAAATGTACAAGTCCATGCAGTGTAGTGCAACCAGCTACATGAACTGGTCTGCAGATGTCAAATTAATGATACTTGTTAAAAGCCTTGATGACTGCCGGAAGTTACAAGGGAATACAGACAAGATCTATGAATGGAGTAGGAGTGGAAATTGGATTTCAATGCAAAACAAAGAAATGCCATGTGATGGAGCTAAGCAAAAGCAAAAGAAGGCCAAAATGGGATCACAAGATGGGACATACATCTAAGGTTGGAATATGCAGTAGCTGTGAGGTTACCAAACATGAAAATAAGATATAAGAAAATTATAAATGATAAAAAAAGTAGACACAAAAATGGTACTGAAACTAAGAAATCTAACATATGAAGATCGGTTAAAAGAAATAGGACTGCCAACTCAGCAGGATGGAAGGGAGAGAGATCTAATAACTCTATACTCTATTACTCTATATAGCAAATGGCATTGAAAACTGAACAAACAGAACCTGATGTTGATGAATGAAGAAACTGGACAGATGAGAGAACATTCAAAGGTCAAGATGAATGGTTGTTTAAATGACATCAAAAGTACAGTTTTCCACATAGAACTGTGGGTATTTGGAACTGATTAAAGGAAGAGGTTGTTACAGAAACCAACATACATGAATTCAAGGAAATGTTGGATATATGGAGATATAGAGACAAGACACCATGACCCCCACTCGAATCCCGTATAATACAACAGTAAATACAACTAGGTAAATACACAAACACATACACACACACAAACACTGGAGACAATACTCAAACTTTATTCGTCCCAAATGGCTGTTCAAGTATAAAAATATTTGACTATTAATACCAATAAATCAGGTAACTTGTTCTAACCTTAGCAAATCCCAAGTTTACAAAAATTTCAATGTAAACATTTTTTATGCTAATTTTTCCACTTCTTCCACAGCAGCAGATCACTTAAGTTCCTTTTCCACATCCATCATCACATTAGCTACCTTAATGTATTCCTTGTTTTTCAACATGTTGGCTATTGCAAATTTATGTTATCAAACAAACATTTTTATCAACTGTTTACATACTTTACCTCCAAGACAGCATGATTTTGTAGAACAAAAAGAAAAGTTTTGCATGGAATACCAAAAATACAGAAGATGGGGAGGCATTGATCACTAGGAGTAACGGTCACAGGAAGAAAGAGAAGAGGCTGTTACTCTTTGTGATCAGCAGCAGAAATTTCCCTCCTCACCTACTGTATTTTCGGTATTCCATGCAAAGCTTCACTTTTTGTATTACAAAACCATGCTTATCTTCTTACTGCTTATGGATCCTGCATGTTCCTGCAGTGTAGTTTCAATTCATTTCATTGCCTCAATGATTCTTTTCATGTGTTTTGCTTTCACTACAATATTTGTGTTTCTGCTCCTTTACAGCCTTCTATAAAAAATATCATCTTTGTATTCATATACAATATTGTCTCCTTGTTATATTATGGGGTCCATTAACTATGATAACTAATGAACACTTTAGTTGAGCTAGCGTCACCAACCACCACAAATTTTTATGGATACCAGGGGTGGGTGGTGGAGGCAGGGAAGGAGCCTTTGTTTACAACCACATTTGCAGACGTTCCAGTACTATATATTTTTTTAGTATTAAACTGAACTTTCGTGTTCGAGTATTGAAAAGTTTGACTATTAAGACCTAATTGTACACACACACACACACACACACACACACATATATATATATATATATATGAGGCGCGCCGCGGCAGAAGGTCGTAAATGCCAGAAACATAAAACACGGGAAAACGCGTTCAAAGTTTTGTAATATTTGAACGCGTTTTCCCGGCTCTATAATTTTGCTATGGGTATGATAAGCATAACAAAAGAAAGGCCTCGAACAGTCCTATCACGTGATGTAAACCAAAGTTGAAAAAAGTTTATATATCTGGATCAAAAACATAAATAATTGGGATTATGTACCCCCAAAAAAAATGTGTAGAGAACCCGCCGCTGACTGAGGGTGAGCGAGACAGCTTTTGTAAGAGAGAACAGAATGCCGCGCTCTGATTCGCTAGAAGCTGTGACGTCAGAGCGTCATGCAGCCTCCCATTGGAGGAAGTGTGAAGCAGGGGAGCGGCAGGAGTGAGATATGTCCTTCTGCCTGGGTGCTTCTCTGGCATTGTCTGCCTCACGTCACTAAATCTTATCATATACTTGTAAAGAATAGAAAATTGAGCCTTATAGAAGTAAGGATGAGGGACGTAAGTCCATGCAAGACGTAGAGGAAGACTTGTTTTAGCCTGTGAGAGGAAGAACTCAATTTTGGCCATTTTGTCGCATAAGCCCTTCTGCCTCGGTGCGCCTCATATATATACATATATATATGATGCATGCATGTGTGACTTGTTGTCTGACTGGCACACAGGAACTCACATCAGACATCTGGTGGTCATTCAATGAAATATTGCATATGTGAGAAAAATGTAAATTAAACATTTGTTTGGATTTCGGACCTTGCATAATACCAGAAACTGGAAAAACAAACTTACGTAGTACAAGTTACCTGTATTATTATTAATGGAAGAAATTAAACTTTAATAAGGCAAAAAGGAGAAAGGAAGCAATACAGAAATGTGCAAGGTTTCCTTATCAACATTATCCTCCCCAAGCTTATAAGGTGTAAGCATATCACCTATAAGTGCCATGAATGATGTCATAACCAAACTATAATGCACTCTGTAATCTTCTAGAAGCTTTCAGGGTACATTTTGGAAAGCAAGCTTCTACAAAGTAGGAGAGTAATTGGAAAAATCACATCATGTTCCTTGATTATCATAATGCAAGTAGATGAAGACAACAGTGATCAAGATTTGTGTATTTTGATCAAGATATGTGAATTGTGGGGTTCTTGATGGTGCAATCAAGATGAGAAATATTGAGATGAGATTGATTAAGGTTTGAGATTACTGAACATGTTATATAAATAAAATAAATACAAGAATAAAATAACAAATATAAGATAAATGACAATTATTTTTTGTACTAAATTCCCATGGTAGTATCAAGTATCTTCATACAAATGTCTCCTCAAAAGTCATAAAATGTCATCAATAATTATATTACAGTGAAGACTCAATCCTTAAACACCTTGCAAATCGAGTGTTTTCAATACTCGAACAAAAAAGTTCAACTTAACACTCCAAAAAATATTTGGTACTCAAACATCTGCACATGTGGTTGTAAACAAAGGCTGGCCTCTATCTCTCCACCACCGCCAGTTGTCCCTCCGTGATCATGAGAATAACAACATTCTCCTGTGTTCTGCCAATGTTTTTTTTCATTTTAAAACATACATAAACACCAAAAGGGTTTATAAGTTGTGAAAATAAGCCTATAAAGGTAGAATGAAGCAATGATCATTGAGCAAAAATAGGAGGAGATTATACTAAGGCTACAATAAGAGAACCACAACATAGTGAGGGATTTCTGTAGTTTTAATTATGGCCTAACTAAACACTAGGGCCTTTGATACTGCACATGTACCTTACATTTTACCAAATGAAATGGCTAATTTTTTCTTGATAAAGTGTGATTTCCCTCTTTATTGTATAAAAATAGTTAGGTTCCAAATACAAACTCTAAAAATGAACAGGTGATAATTGAAACATATCCACAAAAAAAAGGATGGTTATATATACTTGCATATAGAGCAGATGAGTGTGTAGAAAGGATATCATTAAAGCAAAACAAGCAATCTGTAGCATAACTAGGCTAGTAAAAAATCAATATTGTAGAAGTGAAATATCATATAATGGTGAATCATATATCAGGGAACACCTGTACATGCTACTCTAAAACAAGGAGAAATGACCTCCATACACAGAAACACTCTGCCAATATTTATGCACTCTCTTTAAATGGATACACATTTACTTCCTTTAAAAGTCAAGCAAGTGGCATAGTAAGAATGTATCAATTTAAATTTGTGTTTTGTATGTTGCTACATAAATGCACAACAAATCTGCAAATTTCAATTTTAAATCTTTCTATATAATTCACTATACCAGAGTCCCTTCAGTGATTGAGACTCACCAACATTCTTCACATATCTCTCTTCACTTTCCATCTACTCCAAGCTACACCAGAAAAACTTCTAATGTCATCTGTACTCTATTTCTCAAATGTAAAAATTTGAATAAGAAAAGTATTCTATCAATCAAAATCCAGGTGTTGATTTTATAAAGATATTATCAATTGTAACATATTAATATAAAGATAAACAATATACAATAAAAAATGAATGCATACCTAGCTTCACTCCTCCATCCATGGTTAGGAGAACATTACCCGCTTTCAAGTCCCGATGTATTACCTGGAAGTGGAAAAACAAAATAAGTTATAGCAAAAATTAAAATTAATTTGATATAAAATGTATATAAAAGTTCTGATTTTGTATTCAATGTACAACTTAAATCTATTCAAATCAATCATGCAGTTTTACTCTCCTTTCCTCTTCAATGTCTCAGGAAGACATTGAAGCAATGGATGTTGAGTATTAATGCACAAAGTGTAACAGCTAGGCTGGTGTGAAATTACCCTACTGTTGTGATGGTGCTTGATCAAACTTTGTAAAGTGTATTTTCAACCTTTTTATTTTGAATTCATTTGGAAAATTTCTGATTTTTTGACACTGAGAGCACATTTGATTTTAAAAATAAAATGCTAATTTGCAATCATTGTCATATTTCTTTCAAGCTTATATTATTTAACAGGTAAGAGGACTCATTAACTATTCAATGACAATTTCAATAGCTTGTGCATAAAGTTAGAGAATTTACGGCACCTAGTGTGATAACCCAACATGCAATAACACACTGACCCCCAACTGGTGCAATATCCTCTGCTACATAGCAAGTAAACACAATTAGTAGCACAATGAGGCATCTGTCAATTCCTTCACATATACCTCTCCACCCAGAGAAACTGAGTTTAAAAGTTTAAAAAAGTTTCACATGCTGGGGAAATTTTGTTGTCATAATCAATCTTTAGGCTTCATAGGATATCATCTGCCACTACTCTGGATGAAAAGAGAGAAAGTTAAAAAAAAAATGACACCTAATATGTACTTTCCACCCTATCTTTCCCTACTATACCCAAAAACTAAGCAGTGCTCACTGATAAGAAAACTAATTATATAATTGCTTTATTCTGTCTGAAGATGGTAGTTTTACCAGACACCAAATATAAAATATAATTACCAAATATTCCAATAAGACAATTGAGGTAAGTGAGGTAACCGCCACTTATAAAAACTCGAGAAAACAGCGTTTGAAGTTTCACGCTCTGGCCAGCCCCTCACTCCAAACACTTCACAAGTGGGAGTGAGGTACGTGCAGCGAGGGTCGCATACCTTGTTATGAACTGTCAAAAGCTGTTTTCTTGTCTTATAGACTTTTTGGTCATATTAGTAATATTAAGTTTTAACATTCTGTTGCCCCACAGTATGCTCCACCACCTCCTCCCCTGTATAGGCAGATGTGTATTGTTTACCCAAGTTACACTTTTCTTTAACCACAGTTTTCTTCCATTTCCGCTCATCTATGAGTCGTTTTTGGGAACTAGAGGGTGAAGCAAACTTTGGTCTCTCATGTCCTTCACCTTCAGCCATGATGCAGTACAAATACACTTAAAATCCACGCAAAAAGTAGACCAACACAGAGTAACAGTGTTGAAGGTGAAATATTGAGGCTGGGCTGGTCGGTGATTGGCTGGCGGGTGATGACGCAGCACCTCAGACACGACCGCTGATTGGGCCGCACCCTTCCCTTGGTCACTTGCCTCGGTCCTGCTCGGAGATTACAGTCGCGCGGAAAAATGGCAAAAATCTGCTGGATACTTTCAGGAATATAACCCTTAACCCTTAGCGTACGGCTAGTTAATTTATTTTCGATTTCCATCTCCGGGTAACTTTTGGAATATAGGAAAATGTTTGCAGATAATTTCATTAATAAAAATCCATTTATCTTTTTAATTCTGAGTACAATGATGTACTGTCAAGTATGCTATGACATCTGAGAGCAAAATTACAGCCCATCAAAGATTCCTGTCAGAACGTGCAATGTAACCCACTGATCAGAAATGCCCAGCAGCATGACGAAATATCATCATCACTAGTGATCTCCTCACTTTCATCGGTCTCTAAACAAAAATCACTATCATCACTCTCATCAGTTATGTTAAAATCAGAATCATAATATGCAACATGTATTTCCTCATCCATGCTGCTTTCTTCAAGCGGAGGGGGGGAACTATCCGCCGGGTCCCGGGGGTTGCCAGATGTTGCCTCCATGAAGGAGAAAATCTAACTGAATAGTACGTGAAAACAGTCAAAGTGGCAACTCAGCAAGTGGGAAGTGTTGCCAGATGCTCAGGCTCCCCTTGTGAGTCGAGAGAGCGGCATGACAATACGAATGTGTGGCGGGAAAATTCTTGATTACCGGAATGATCACCGTCTCACCAGCCACGGCGCTATGATCGTTCATGTACGATCACCGGACGGTAAGGGTTAAGGACATTTCCAAGTCGATTTGAGGTAAACAACATATACCACGTGTAACAGCATAGATTTGCCTATATGATGCATGTGAAAACTCGGTTTCAATCCGACTGTCTCTCATCTTGCTTCAGCACGGGCAGCAGAAAATCGTCACACACTGCAGTATCATTGAGGTGAAATGATGGACAAAGTGTTATACGAGTGGTTCAGCTTGAAAAGATCAAAAGGAGTCACAATTACAGGCCCAATGCTACAAGAGAAAGGGCTTGATTTAGCTAAGAAGATGGGTGAGGAAGGGGCATGCCAGTTCTCTGATGGCTGGCTCCACAGGTTCGAGGTTCGTTACGGTATAAGGTGTGGGGAGCAAAAAAGTGTCACAAACACTCGTACATTTTCATATCTATTGTATGCTATACATGTTGGCTAATATTGAATAAAGCACATAAGTGTAAATTTGATTTTTGTAACCCATTAACTTATTTATAAGAGGAAAGTATTAAAGAGAATGTTAGTAGTATTGTGTGTTGGTGAGTATGAGGTGGCAGTGCGGGTGGCAACGCGCGGCACAGCGATCAGCTGATCTTTGTTATGATAAGATGCGTGAGTGTAGGGTGGTGATTGGTGACATAATTTCACTTCTATTCAGGTATCCGGCATGTCGGCGGTCCCGTTGATGCCGGATAAGAGGGATTTTACTGTATAACCAATTTATCAATGTCAACTTTAGGTGAGCAGGAGAATGTGGTTGTCATGCCAGCTGATGGTGTGAAGTTATAATGGTTTTCACTGTCACAACTTCACATAGTGTTATTTTCTTCATGAGAGACCTGCTTCAATATGGAAATACCTAAATCCCAAACGAGGAGCTTGTAATTCATTATTCTAAATTCACAAAACATAATGAGTTATCAAAGCCATAAGAAACACATTTTGTGCAATGTCACACCAAATGCTATTTTCTTACAACAAAATTCCCTGACACTCATTTTTTCACTTTAGCAAAAAAAACAACAAAAAAAAGCAAGATGAAAGCACAACAAATATGTACTAACATGAAAAGTTTCAATAACTTTAAATGTTTGAGAAATTTTTTTAATATAAAAATTTCTTGCTTTGAGATCCAGATGTTTGAAGATTTCAGTACAATGTAACATAGCTATCTATTTCATGACTGACATTGTTTTCACATACAAAGGCCTATGATTCATATTAATACTGCACACAACAAATCAACATATAATTGTAATATATAATACATAAAAAAAAAAAATACTATAGAATCATTCTGGTGTTTTGTCAAGAGGAGCCTTATTCAACATCTTGGGCTTTTATTTACTAGCAAAATGCCCCACTGCTGGGGTGTCTTCACATTACCAAGTCCTTGGAGAGGGTTCTTGTTGTACCAACAATGAATGCCAGCCCTCTACTCAATGACAATTCTCACCAAACAGATATTTTATAAGTTCACTGCTACAATCCCAGGCTCATATGTAAGAGGGTGTGGGAGGGACACAGCCTTACAGGTTGTTGCTGCCAGATGTCTCAACAATTACACTCAGACAGTGATAGAGAGAAACAAGAAAAAATTAGCTTCATATACAGAAGCACATGGCCCATACTTGCATCAGTCCTTTAAATAGTTATGCCTCTAAGACATTTAAAAGCCACGTGGCTGGTGTAGTAACTTCACGGCAATCTAAATTCACGTTACTATAAGTAGCTAAGTACATGTACACTTCAAATCCTCTCAAATCTCAGCTTTGAAGTTTTTGTATATTTTGAGTACAGTGGTACCTCTTGATTCGAACGTAATTCGTTCTTTTGGGCTGTTCGAATAGTGAAAATTCGAATTAGGAAGCAATTTTTAGCATTGAAATTAATATAAACACATTTATTCCATTCCAGTTTATTTTAAATGAAAAAATACTACACTCAACCCCAGATATTGCAAGAAATTGGTCCCTTAACCCCTTGCTTCCGGGTGGCGGGGATTCCTGCTCGGGCGATAGCTTCCGGGTGGCGGGGATTCCCGCTCTCGCTAATATCTGCGGTATTTTTGCGTTTAGCGCCAAACATTTGCTACCCTGCGGTACATACACGCCCAAAGGGATGACACACTGCATCTCAGTTACCTCTGAGCTCTCAAGGAGGAAAGACGTGCCTCTGAAAGTTTTCCTGCGTTCGGATCGGTGCGTTCCTCTCACTCGCCGCCCACCACCCTGTACCATCTACCTCCACTCCATTACTGCCCACCACACCCATCCACCCTGTACCATCTACCTCCACTCCTAGGACTTCATCTCGAGTGTTGATGCCTACAAGCGCACAGTGAGTGAGTGTGTGGTGGTGACTAGGCTAGCGCAAGTCAAGACCGGCAAACGCACACGAACACATCATCGCTCTCCGCCCGGGAGATCACTCTACTCATCAAGTCCTCACTCCACAACCAGACCACCTACAGAGCTCTATGAGGTATCCACTTAAAGAAGAAGGAATTGCGGTGAGTACTGAACAAAATAAAAGTTCATAACTTAGGTAGTTTAGGCACAGGGATAGAGCGAAATAGAGCGAAATCGGGGGAGCGGCCAGAAAACCGCCCGGGATAACGGAGTGTTTTTCACCGACTCGCCCGGAAGAGAGGGGTTAACATCACTGCAATACCTAAAAATGCAATAGCCATTGTTAAGAAGTAATGGGAAAAAATAAAATTGATCCTGACTTCCACAGTGGCAACATGATTTAATATATTGGCACCTTGTTTTCCCCTAATCTCATCATAATTCATAAATATCCTTCACATTTTGAGAGTATAAAGTAAACACAGACATGAAATGAAAAAGAAAAAAACGGGCATAACAAGACTTATTTACTTCGGTGTGAAACTCCCGAGTCCCGATGAAGACTAGACAAGCCTCCCCCCGGATTCCCCCTCCCTCCCATGCACTGAATACAGGAACATATCGTGTAGTATTCCTCCCTTCCCCCTCCCTCCGTCCTTATCCTCTACCATTCGATACGCAAACAGACCGATTTGGCCACCCCGCCCCCACTCCCACCCTCCTTCAGCCACTCCCTATCCTCTCTCCTTCCTCCCCCCCTCTCTCTCTCTCTCTCTGTTATCAAGTAGAATATATTCTCACAGCATCACTTTCAACAGGAATTATTTCAAGAATAGTTTAAATTATTGTACAAAACGGCAAATTATTATATTATTGTAGTTTGCACAAATGACAATGATATTTAACAATTCATTCTTCATTGGTTGTTTAAAGTGTTAAATATATCTTCATTAGTAAATAAGTTTACCAGTGACCAGAGTAGAAGCAGCATTGACTGGGGTGGTAGGTAGGAAGTGATCAGGGTTGGGGGCCGGAGTAACCAAGGCAACTAGGGGCCAGAGTGACTTGAAAGCCGCTCACAAGAGAGACGTGTTCACAGCGAAATGCAAGCGAGACCGGCTGACTGGCGGGAAGGCGCATTGCCCACCACGTGTTTTTGTGTTCAAATTGAGAGGCCGTGTTCGGATTGGAGGTCAAAATTTGTTCACCAAATGTGTTCGGATTGGGAAGTATTCGAGTCAAAGGGTGTTCAAATCAAGAGGTACCACTGTATATCAGAGGGTGAGCTGCCCCTGAACTCAAAATTGAGAATTACAGGATTTTACTGTTTTTCTCTACACTGGGGTTTAAAAGTTCATCTCGGCACATAAAGACTAAGACTGAGGCCCAGATTTGCCCAGCATCCTGACACATCCAACGCATTCCCTCCTCCCCACCATGGAAACAATTCCTGTGCTATTCTTGGGTTTTAGATTTTCCAATTTTTTAAGCTAAATATCTTTTGTCTGACCATGGTTCCTAAGCCTACCTCCTACAGTTTTGCCAGCATTTTCCATTATCCCAAGTTGTCTGATCTCCAAGGTAATATAAGATTTATAGAACCAGTTCATTTCTTTATATTATATAATATTTTTCAACAACATTCATTATTTAGTTTTCTTTACTAAAAATTTAAAGAAAAGCCTTTTTTAGGGGGATCTGGAGAAAATTAATCATATTTCAATATCAATACATAAAAATTATTTGAAATACAAGCAAAGCAGTTCCAAGCTAAGGCACAGAACAAATTAAAGTTGTAAGTCAAAGTACCACTGTATTTGTAATACTTATTCATTATACAAACAATATGGTTGTGGAAAGTCTGTGCAATGGTGAAACCAAAAGCTTTTAAAAATACAGAATAAATAAAAATATACAAAAAATGGAACGACACAAGACTGATCCAAGCACAACAATTTACAAGTTGAACACAGCTTTGTCATAGCTCAGAATATTACTCTGACATTAGAGATAAAAAAATCTTACTATACATGCTATAGTGAGAAAAATAAATACAAAGTAAATAATCTCTACTTGAAATAACAGATTAATCTCTCAATACATACCTTGTGTTCATGAATATACGCAAGAGCTTCAACAAGATATTTACAAACATAAGCAATCTGAGGTTCAGTGAGTGGCCGATAAAGCTCTGCCATTACGGAGTCCATAGCTCCTCCATCACAGTATTCCAGGTACATCTGCAAATATTTGATGAATTAGTGACAAAACTCATGTCATATTCAATCATGAAAACCCAGGATAGTATAACCTGGGATAATTACACACAACCAGGTAAATATATGACTACAGGTAACTGAATTCACATGAGTATTGTGTCCTAGATGAGACCACATGAAACAAAAACTACATAAACTAAATTAGTATATATACTATATATATAATATATATATTATATATATATATATATATATATATATATATATATATATATATATATATATACCTCTTTTTATGTACCTGTTTTACGTTTTTTTCATTTATGCAAGGTCCAAAAATCCGGACAAATTTTTAATACACAATTTTTACACTTATACACAATACTTCATTGAGTGGCCGACAGATGTCTCCTGCAAGTTCCTTTGCTCCATCCAAACAACAACAGTTATACAAACACACATGTGCATACAAATATATATATATATATATATATATATATATATATATATATACACACAGTGGGGTCTTCGAGTAACGCGGTATTGAGTACCGCAAAAACGAGTAGCGAGGTGTCAAAAAATTTAAAAAGTCAATGAATAACGCTGGGTGGCCAGCGGCCCAGCTTTGGCCACCACCGCCGCCGGCCACCCAGCTGGGCTGTCCTACTGAGCCGCCCCACGCCCCACACCACTCGCACCGCGGTGTGGCTAATTATAGAAACGGATGGCCAGCCATTTTCTTTGTTTTTGTCCCAGTGTGGGAGGAGAGGTAGTGGTGGGGAATGGTGGTGGGGGGAGGGGTAAGGGGGACACCCAGCGCACAGAACTTCAGCACCAGTATGGATGAAAGTTACCTTTAACATTTTGTTTCCTAATCCTCCTCCTCCACACACACACACACACACACACAAATATGTGGTGAAAAAAAGTGAAATGTAATTTTTGTTTTCTGGGTGAATCAGGCAAAGTTTGAGGAAAAAGTGAGAAAAAACAGAGTTTTCGATTTTGGCCAGAACCACAATGTTTTTTTGTATTGATTTCTTAAGAACGAGTAACGCAGTATCGAGTAACGCGGTGTGTTACTAGTACCATTTTGCGCGTTACTCGAATACCCACTGTATATATATATATATATATATATATATATATATATATATATCATGGTGGTAGGTGGATTCTTTCCAAGTGAGGAGCCAGTGCCCTCTACCTCCCATAGCTTATTCCCCTCTCTGTCTCTCCTCATCTGTGCCTCCCCTTCCTCCTTTTTGGGCAGCCAGGGTTCTTTCCCCCAGGGATACCAGTGTCCCTGCCCATGGCTGACCTAGCTGGTTGGTTGGGGCTTGCAACCCCTCCCTGTAAAAAACATCCACAGCCACCATCAATATTAGAGGCAGAGGTCAGGGTAGGGACTATAGGTGCAGGCGAGTCTCTGGCCACCACCCTGATCCAGGTATGCTGGGGGGTCCGACCGTGCAGACCTCTTGGGTGCCGAGGCACCAGAGGGGCCTCCCTACCGGTATGATGGATGCAGGGGAAAGCCTGCGGGAGCCCTGTGCCCTGAGAGGGGTGGGAGGACCCCCTAGCCCTATTTCTAATTTTGGGGGTGCCGGTGGGGCTGCAGATGTGGCGCCCACACATTGGACCACTCCTGGAGTGAACCTTCGAAGGGTTCTGGTGTGGGCTCATGGAATGTCCTGAGTCGCTCAGAGGATCACCGACTGTTTCATTTATCGGATGAGCTCAGTAGGCTGAGGGTGGATATGGTGGGGCTCTCTGGGACAAGGAGGCCTGGTAGTGACCAGAGTAACGGTTTTACTTACTACTGGTCCAGCATGAGCAATGGTCACCATGTCATAGGCATCTCCCGCAGACTGCAGTGTTGTAGAGGTTACTCCAGTTGATGAGCATATAATGCGATTAAGGCTGAAGCACAGTTTAGGCCTCATGTCTGTTGTTGCAGTGTATGCTCCTACTGAGGTGTGTGAAACTGAAGAGAAGGAGATGTTCTATGCCAGCTCGACACTGTACTGGGCCAGTATCCCCGTCGTGATGCACTCATTGTCATGTGTGACATTAATGCTGGCACTGGCACTGAAAGGGCTGGCTATGAGATATGTGTTTGTCCCCACTGTTCTGGTACCAGAAGGGGACTTGCTTGTCAGAACACTTAACTGAACTTGTACCACACAGCAACTGTCATTGTGATTGTAATCTTTTAAGTTCATTAGTGATTAGAACAATACAAAATGCTTCTCAAGCATGGTACAAGTTCAATGGAGTGTTCTGACAAGCTCCAAAAAGCTAGAAAAGCTATTATTTTAGGTACAAAGTTTGTCATATTGGCAATAAAACAACCACCAGCAGTAGAGTGGGAGGGAGCAGAGGATAACGCACCACAACACAGCTGCGTCTCACCTTTGGCTGACACTTTCCCACACTCTTGCGTTATGCTTGACTCGTGCACTATCATATGCTGTATCATTCAATGCGTGTTTCTCTGTAAGTTTTTAATATAAACCATTTCTCTTTGAATTTTTTGACATCTAGCATCCTTCTCTAGCACAAGAGTTGCTTATCAAAGCGGATACATCAGTCGACACCCAGACATTCACGAGGCAGAGTGCAATGCATCTCTCATTTTACCATGAAAAATGTCTTTACAAGTATAAATCAATGAGAATTAGAATCAGGAAGGTAATGGAGCAGCCTAGAATGTAATTAACAACAAGGAAGTGTAGAAGGCGGCATCTGTGAGGCCTTGTCTCCCCTTGCCACACTGCCTTGCTCAGACTGTTACATTCTATACATCATAACAGTGATTCTGCATCAGATATATCATGTTTTGTCACTGCTTTCACTACCACAACTATATAAAACATACCTACACAGTCACATGAAATGTCACTACACCTATACAATAAAATAAGACAGGTCTGTTGCTAAATCCTGGCCATGAGATGAGGGATACACACACCATTGTGTTCCTATCACACTTGAAAACACTATTTATCACCAAGGAATGTGCAGTACACTTGTACAAGAGTACATTACTGTAAAACCACCAATTGCACCTTATGACACCCTCACTTATGCGTGAATGATATTTTCTAAGAAAGCACAGATCAGATGCCTTAGCATCCTATCATGCTCCAGAAAGTCACCTATGTCTACATGACATGTAAAAATTTCACGTCAATCAAATGAATACAAACGGCAAAATGAAGACAAAGTGAAAAAAATTCATTTAGGAGTCGATATCTCAAAAAGTACTGTGTTTGACAACATATAGGATGCACTCTTTTTCCAAAATTTTGTCTCAAAAAATTGCCCTGCATCTTATACATCATAGGTGAAGTCTGAGATCTCCTGTAGGCCTAGGCTAATCTTCTCTCTGATGCTCACTTACCCAGCTTATG